>CM052208.1:8967858-9249692 GCA_028454225.1 Lasioglossum leucozonium
TGACCACTTGACCACTGACCATTTGACCAGTTGACCAGTTGACCACTTGACCAGTTGACCACTGATCACTTGACCACTGACCAGTTGACCACTTGACCACTTGACCACTTGACCACTTGACCACTTGACCACTTGACCACTGACCACTGACCACTTGCCCGTCGAACATAGGACATCGTTTCAACGACACCAGGAGTAAGAAATCTCGTCCATGGTAACGAAAGGGTTAAAGAAGTACCACTCTATACGCGTGAAATAGTTGCGAGCTAATCAGTTTTTTCATTGAAACGATTCTCTCCTTAGTTTACTTTAATTTTAGTGGAACAGCGATTGTTACCTCTGTATATTTCCAGTGGGTGAAATACCTGGTCCCAACGAGAGACGCAGAGCAGCGAGCAGGGAGGAATTGAATCGACCTCTACAGTCTCATACGAGAACGGTATCGAGGAGCGTAAGCGTTCTCGCGCCCTGGAAGCCGAGACACTACAGAGAACCTTTTGAGATCAATTACGACCAACAACTGCATCCAAAGTCAATGGCGACCATGAGACGCAGGCAAAGAAGTCGCGAGACACTGAGCCGTCGTGGAAAAGACGCTCGACGAAGCAAGGACAATCTCTCGAAAACCGGTAAATCTTCTACCGATCTTTTCACATCTTCCATACCTACGACTTTCGGAAAATCGGCTTCTTGAAGTTCGTACATCAGACTGGTCCACAGTGGTCAGGGCTCAAAAGTCAATTCATCACTTTTTTTTTAACGAAGAGCAATCTTTTTTTATCGTCATTCTTTTAGGTCACCTTTAATTTTTAAGGATCAATATATATTTTTTACTTCATAATATTGTAATTGATGTCAAGACGAATCCTACATTGTTATACCCTGAAACTTCCAAATAGTGCTGAAATCTTAATAAACTTACCGGACCACTGTGATGGCCTCCTTAATAATGTAAACGCTCTACATTTGTTTGTACCAGTAAATCGATATGCTAAATCTGAAAGAGAACGTTCCGTTCTAGGTACAATCAATCGCAGTACGTTGAAATCGAAAGACAAGCAGAAAGTGGATAGAACCGTTTCCACGGAATCGTTGGCCACCAAGTCACGCGGTGTCAACTCGAAACCAGAACTAAGCAGGTCCACGTCTGTTCCACGCGATCCGAACAAGAGCGCGGGATGGTTCAAGCTGAAGAGCAAGAAGTCCCGAGCTTGAAGGGGAGGCCATTGATCAATGCTAGTCTTGAGTTTCATAAGTAATTCGTTAATTATAAGGGTTTAATAATAAACGTGTGGTCGTACCACCGCCATTTGCGGTGAATAACTGTACGGAGCTAATATTACCATTTTTTTGTTCTGTATTCGAATGTGCAATGCAAGCATCGAGATACGAAAGAATTAACGATACTCTTATTAACCGAAGTTGAAATTATTCGACAATAATTCCTGGGCGATTGTAACCAGGAGCAATGTAACGTTTAATTGCGCCCGCGAACCACTGGACTTATTGTATCCGAACAATTTATCGCAAAACAAATTATGGCCACGTACACATTCGTAACGAAATGTAAAATGTACTGTATGTAAGCATGTTCTGTTTCTCTCTGATTAAAATTTCATAAAACATAGGAAATCAATTTTATTTATAAAGAGATGCCCACAAAAAAATATAGTATCATTGGATATCGTTCAAATTGAAGGAACTATAAATTTCTATACGAATCTTATCCTTGGAGATAGGATCTTCCTTCGATAATGGAGCCTTCTCTCTGCCAAATTTAACAAATTAAATTTGTTGGGTGAGACGAGAACGCAATCAGAATACATACTTCGCCGATCTTTCACGATGAACATGTTTATCCATCGCTTAATAAGTTTGTAACTGCATTCCAGCAATAAAAACAAGCATTCCATGCATTTGTTCATGTAATTAAAAGAACGTGAAGCGTGTGGTTTACAAAAAGAAAAAAAACACAAAAAAAAGAGAACAGAAGAAATTACTTTATTTCACCGTGAATCAGAGTGCCATTTCCGTTTCTATTAAGTGTACAAACATTGTTCCAAGATAAATCAAAATTTCTAAACGTGCAAGGTATTTTAATCTACGAATGTAACAAGGTAATATCGCATTAATATTAAGCTATAGTGTAATAGCGCGAAAATAAAATATTTTTCAAATTGTGTTCGCAACGATCATGCTGCGCAAGTGAATAACTAGCGATTATGTATTATTTTTAAATGTTTTATTGTGCATAGATCGACCTGATCTTACTTACACATACTAATTGTAAATATTTGTAATAATAATCCTTATTTCTAACTATCTTCACTTTGCTTTATTGTGTGTCTCCACTTAATCTTTCTCTTCAGTTTTCAATAATCACAAACTGCAGTCTTTGTTACGGAGAAATAGTTGTTTTATACGAAAATAAGGTATACGATACTATCAACTGTGAATGATTCCTCGGAGAACTATACGAAATTTTAATAACTGTTATAATGTAATATACCACCATCCATCTTTATCAAATTTTTTTCAACATGAATTGTCAACTGGACCGCCAACAACTTTCACTTCCTCTATTTGGTGCTACTTGCGTTATATGTATATATGTGAACTATTATGGTTTGCATGTAAATATAATGGATATATAGACCATTTATATTGATTCATCAATAAGTTTGTATTAACTATTAACATAGTTATTATTTCATCATATATGTAAGAAAAAAGTGTTAAAATGTCTAAAGATGGAAGTATCAGAATAAACTATATTTTGTAACGCAACAATTAATTTGAAATAAACAAACATGTAAGCACAGTGTACCATACGTTAGTCTGTGCTGTGAGCATAACACAGAATATTTTCAGTACTAATAAAACATCGTAGCATCATATTTATATTCCATTTATTTTATAACAGCATGCGACCAATGTTTATATTTAACATTTAACTTTAAATGTGTTTTTTCTCTGTCAGTCTTACAACTATACCTATTACCTGTTACGCGCGTCCCTCTCTCTCTCTCTCTCTCTCTCTTTTGGAAGAAAGTATTTCCTCCTTGATTTTCAAAAAGCAAAATCAATTAATTAAAATCATTATTTCAAGATTGGACTAGGCCCAAAACTGTTTTTAAAATAGAATCATATATTTTTTTCAACAAGCACATACATTTATAACATGTTATTTGACATAACTTCAGCTTGACTCAAATAAATATAAAAATAAATTTATTTCTATTCATTAATTATTTATTATTCTATTCATCAGAATAATATAGAACAGAATAATAGAACAGATCTGAACTATCAGTGTCGCAAGATTACTTGTCTCTCTACCCTTCCCTTTCTACGACGTTATTCTCCCATTTTCCGAAGAAGAGATGTCACGTGATTAACCCGGAAGTGGCAGGGAGAGGGTAACTGTATTCCCCTCAATTTCTCCCATCTAGCAACATTGCTGACGAGGTATCGACGCTCGAGCCGCTACTCTGATAGATTGCATTGATACGTATTAAAATAAATAATTATCTATTGATAAAATTATGAAATATTTAGTCACATTGGCATTATTAAGTCTAATGTTTCATATGTAATAATGTAATACTGATACTATATTATAATCATTGAAATGCTGAATGATGTTAGCTTGATATAGTTTCATCTACTTTATCCCAACAGCAAAGCATTGTTCCAACCAATATCAATGTCATTCCAATATATGTGTCTAAAAAAAGAAATAAATCTAATAATTGTTGTAACAGAATTATAGTAGCTGCAAGAGGATAATGAAGAATATGCAAACTTTTATGTATCTTTTCTTCACCCAACATTGAACCAGTGATTGCAGTTACCACAAAGGTAAGAGAATTCGTGACTGGTACAGCCAATGATATATCGGTGCCACCCAGCATTAAAAAGTATAGGACAGAACCGCACTGATTGATGACAAATGGTACTATGTACTAGAATAAGAGAATATAATTAAATAAAACTCGACGTATTAATATGCAAACGCAACAAGACAATTAAAATGATCAACCTTCAATTTTGTAACGAGAAATGCCAGCTCTTTAAAGAATTGGCCAATTTTTGAAGATGCTTTCACATTTTCAAGCCCTTCTGCTCCTTTTTTAATGTATGGATTGGTACCACCCCATAACAATGCCACAAAAAACAGATAAAAAACAGACTCTGAAAATTAAAATTAAAATTAAAATGCTGTATGAAACCTAGAACTATGGACTTTTTAATTACTGGAAATAATCTGGTGCTAACAGTTACATCACAGTATGATGGTCACACAGTTATGGGTGGGAAAGAAATAAAGAATGTTTCTTGCTTGATGTAAACAGTTCAGGACCAAGCACTCACCCAATGATGCAGCCATTTCTATTTATATACCTGTATGCTGTAATACAGTACCAAACAAAAGTATTGACGCAGCTCGGATGTTCATATAAAATTTTTTGTAAATCTGTAAAGAATATGATTGTCTATTTAATTTGTTTATACAATATAACCTATACCATGAATTATGAATTTTAAAGATGTGTATAATAGAGTACACATAAAGATGGATTTTCAGCGGAATAAAAGTATTGGCAATTGGCACACTTGAAAAATTTATTCTGTCTAAATATTTTCAATGTTGGCGCACTTGTTACGTCACGGGAAAGTCTCCCGGGCCTCCCAATAAGTGACACCAGTCTACTATTCATTCCAAGGTCAATATCAACCGTTTGTTTACGAATCCGTTAGGTTAGATGTGCGATTGTTTCGAAAATTACACGACGTAAGAATTGATGCAGTTTCTGACTAAACCTTCACGTGCACGTAAAGAAAATGGGAAAGAAACAGAAAAGGTATACTTCTAAGAAAAAGAGCGCAATTAAAAACCTCGATGAAGAAAATATTTCTAAGGTAAAGTATTGAGTTGGCTTTGGATTAGATTTTTTAAAAAATTTACTTATCCTTTCTATATATCACATCGGAAAAATACAAGAAAGTGTTTTATCTATCCGGTTATATTTTTATGTGTATTTTTTAGAAAAAAAAAGCAAGCACTTACAGCTGAACAGAATAGTAAACCCGCTAAGGTCAAGGATCAGAATGTAAAATTTAAAAATAAACATGGAAAGAGCAAGCAGAATCTTAAAAAAAAAGTTGAAAAAGTTACAAAAAAATGAAGGAAACCATTCGTCTTTTAGTTTTCTTAACTCTAACATTGCAAACGTGACAAATATAAAAAAGAAGATCAAGGGTAAGGAAGCCAAGAGTAAAAATAAAAATGAAAGAAAACAAGGAAATGTTCAGAAAGCTGGAAAAAGCAAAAAATCAAAACAAGGTGGAAATCAGTCTTTGAAACAAACTAATAAAAAGACAAATAATGTCAGAGCACCTGCGAAACAAATAAAAAATTCTCTGTTGCTAAATGCAAAGGAAATAAATAATGGTAAGCACAAGAAGGCAAAGAGACAAAAGAAAAATGCAAGTGATGACAAAGTAGCAAAAGTGAATTCATTACCATTGAAGAAAACAAAAGAAAAGAAGAAGAAACCTTTAGTCCCTCTCTCAGAAAGCAGTAAAAATTCCAATGCAACATCAAAACACTATAATTTGAATGTGAAAAAATTAGAAGAAATGCTTACTGCTAAACAAACACAGATAAAGCCAAAGAAAGAAAACTTAAAAACAGTGCCTTTAAGAGAAAGAATGATGTCTAAATTAAAAGCATCCAGATTTAGGTATTTGAATGAAACAATGTATAGCAGTGAAAGTTCTGAATCAAAAAAGTACTTCAAAGATGATCCAGATTCATTTAAAGCATACCATGAGGGATACAAACAGCAAGTTGCACAATGGCCATTAAATCCTCTTGATGTTATAATATCATCTATTAAGAAAATGTTAGTAAACGACACAGAAAAATTATATCAATTAAGTTTTAATTTATAAATTAATACTTTATTTTTCCAACATTATTGTTGCAGGCCAAAGGATTATGTTATTGCAGACTTTGGTTGTGGGGAAGCAAGACTCGCTGCTTCTGTTACCCAAAAAGTACATTCTTTCGATTTTATTTCTTTGAACAACAATGTAACTGTATGTGACGTAGCACATACTCCTTTATTGACTAATGGTGTACACGTGGTTGTGTTCTGTTTGTCGCTTATGGGAACTAATCTTAAAGACTACATTATAGAAGCAAATAGGATTCTTAAAAAAGAGTAAGTATTCGAAATAATTAATATAAATATTGAATATTACAGTCTCGACTCAATTGAAATTTAAATAAAATGTGTTTTCAGCGGTATTTTGAAAATAGCTGAAGTTGAAAGTCGATTTGACAGAATAGATGATTTTATAAAAGTATTAAGTGGATATGGTTTTAAAAATACTTTAAAGGATTTGTCCCACAATTTGTTCTACTTCTTAGATTTTAAAAAGGAAAAAGACATAGGTGGTAGAAAATCCAAATTATCCCCTATTACTTTGAAACCATGTTTATATAAGAAGCGCTAAAGTTTAAAAAACGCAGAGGTATTACTGAATGCAATTAAAAACCAAATTTATGAAGTGTTTGTTTTAACAAAGTTGTTATTTTTATATTTATTACATTTTATAAAATGACTATAATTAAACTATAAATATAATATTTGTACCATAATGGTTCGATATCACATATCCTTAAGGCAATATCAATCACATTTTGGATTTTTAATGTATGTGCCTGCTTAAACAATGTGTTGTTCTTGAAACACACTGATCTGTTAGGCACAATATGCAACCAGTACAACACCAAATGAAACATTTGCTGTATATCTGACATGAAATATTTTAACCATTTTTGCATACAATTCAAAATTCATTAGTTTATTTTCATAAGTATAATAATAAATTAATAATGTATGTACAAAAATGTTCATATTCATATAAATTCTCACTTTATACAATAGTATAATAACAAAATTAGCAATTTATGTTTAAAGTATTCTTGTCTATACCATCTAGAATATATTCTGTTTCATCTTCAAGGTCTTCTATTTTTTTTCAATATTAATAACTGTAAGATAAAAGAGATTGAAGTTAATGTTTAATTTAGAAATATTAACTGTAGATATAACTTGAAAAATGATTACTTTAGCAGCTTCGACAATTTGTATTGATGCCTTTTTACTTAAATATGGAATTTTTTCTTGTAAGTCTATTGGTTTTACTTTAGCTATGCACTGTATCGTTTTATAGCCTGTATTGTACAATTGGCGTGCTCTTCCCTATGTAAAAAAATATCTTATAAGAATATCTTGTTCCTTATGTAAAGAAATACATTAATGACCGTTTTATGAAACTATATTTATCAATTATAACTTACAATTTTAACTCGTGGCAGTTCCATTAATACCTCCAACTCCATTGGACAGCAATAGGATAATCGTTTACTAAACGTTCCTAACAAATCTCTGAATGCCCAAAATTGATCCAGCTCCTAAAATGATTGATCAGTTTTTAAAAAAGATAATCTTACAAATACAATTAATCCAGTAATTTACCTGACAAAATCGAACTACAGACGAAGCGAACGAAGAAACTGCATTTAAGAGATTTTGTATAATACCCCGATCTACTTGATATTTCTCTGCCACTCTATAAACTGCATGTTGTGTCCATAAGTCGTACAATATTAATGTCACATAAAATCGTTGAATTACTCTTGGTTCTACAGCCTGTTGAATATGAAACGATTTAAATAAACTATTTAATGCAATGAAAACTAATTGTTGAAACGTTAGACGATTGAGACGAGGTAAGTCTCGAAGGAAGTAGACAAAAAGAGGAAAGGTACAGAGGAAATGAATGGTGTAGATAAAGAGCGGAAGATATAGTGATATATACTCTGGACGAGTAGCGCAGTCCTATTTATACTATGGTGAGCCATCGGTTTGGAAGGAAGAAGGAGTAGGAATTTTGAAATAACAAAGGAGTTAGGTAATGGATTTGGCAAAAGAAAAATAGGAGACGATGGCTCACGCGACAACAGTGTGGTGAACGCACCTTCGACGCATCAAACGTTTACAATTTCAATCGTTCACTTAGTGACTAGGTCCTAGTCTGTTGTCATCGAAAGCAAATAGCTGAGCTCGCCGGTGAGGCAAAAATTACCGAAACGCGATCATTATTGTGTCTCACCGGGGGCTTAGTGTTGATTATAAATACGGGCTCGATGACCGTATGAGATCGCGATCGAAGATCGATTTAATAATTGTAAAAGAGTTTAAACACTAATATATTACCTTAGGCATTATACCATCGCGTATTTTGATTATGGATGTCTCATTAACTCCAAGAAGTCTTGCTGTTTTCATCTGAGTCTCTGTTAAATTAGTGACCTAAAAATTATGACAATAACTTTAAACAATATACATAAAAATAGACGTTGTAACATATAAAAACAATAGATTACCACATCGTAATAAATGGATCCATGTGGTTTTATTTGAGATACGATATCGTACGGAGTAACGAGATATAAAAGATGCAAATAATCGATAATAATTAAATGATCCTGTGCTTTTTCTAAATCAGCATATAATGTATACGCAGCCTCTATATCTATATTACCTGCAACATGAAACTAAATTTAAGACAAAGAGAACTACAAAACATTTTGATAAATTGTTTAATAAGTATATTAAGTGTACCTTTCATTGCTGCTCGACCCAGATCACAAAGCTCTAATTCAGTTTCACCCAGTAGCATAACAACTTTCTTTTTTTTATTATTTATTTCTGTAATTTTATCAGCATAGTCTTCGTTTTGCGATGGTATAATAACGCTTAAATTCGGTTTGAACCCTCCGCAACTACTTTGATTCTTCTTCACTCTTATAACACCACTTTTTAAAAATTCTGTTATTGCTTGGTCTGCAATCTGTTTTGAATTAACATTTAAACGTTCTTGTTGAATATTAAGTAAAGTGTTACTTGTCAGTTTATGTAATTCAGATCTAGTTTTTGCTATAGAAAACAATATAGCAGTTAAAATTAAATTATTAATGCCTCTATCTCTGTCTATATGTAATTTACTTAAAGAATCATCCATTTTGGACATTAAAAGTTCTTTCACCTGCGTAACAAAGAGTAATAAGAAAGTTAAATAATCATTGAACTTATATAATACATTGAGATTACCCTGACCTCACCAACAATCATTTCATTGACAACTTACTTTTGATAATTCATGATTTTTACATATTAGTATACTTTCTCCAATATTGCCCAAACCAGTGCGACCAGCTCTTCCAATCATTTGTTTGTATCTACTTAAATTCAAAAATTGATTACCTACATACGGACTTCTCAGTATTACCTGCAATATTTGTCGAAATCAGAAACCTCAATTAATTTTTAATGATGCAAAGACTGTGATATAATAAAGTACCCTTCTCGCTGGTAAATTTACTCCAGCAGCTAACGTTGAGGTGCAACATATAACGCAGAGGATTCCGGTTCTAAAAGCGTCCTCCAATAGCCGTCTTTCTTCGGCTGTAAGGCCAGAGTGATGATAAGCTACACCAAATTTTATAGTTCGACGTAAAATAGGACAAAGACCTTCCTCGGTTTGAAGTGCAGTCAACAAGTTTTGTTTCTCATCCTTCTTATGCTCTTCCAATGATCTAAAATTTATTTACATCATATTCAAAGGTGAATTGAATATTTTGAAGTTGAATTATAGAAAAATATATATCACCTGAATAAAATTTTGGTTAATAACAAAGCAACGTTTTCACAGTTCTTACGACTAGAACAGAATATGAGACAGGAATCTTGTGGAATTACATCCATTACTAAACCTCCAATCCTATCTGGATCCATGACTGCTGCATTGTTTGAATACTTGTTAAACAAATATGTGATTAAAAAATAGCTATTAAATGTTTTGCTATTGTTAAATCGATTAAAGGAAATAAACGTACGCGATAATTGATTTTTTTTGGATCGGTTAAAAGATCTTCTGATTTCAAGTCAACCAGACAAATGTTGTCATCGCACTTGACATACTCTTTTAATTCAATGGGCCTAAACTTTCCAGTGTATAAATCTGCATTCAAAAATTCGGCGATTTCTTTCAAGTTGCCTATCGTTGCACTCATTCCAATAATTTGAATGTGTTCTGAAACAATTATTAGATTATATTACACAGGACGTCTCTAAACTGATGACAATAGTTACAAAGTGCATAGGTAAAGTAGGTATACCATTAACATATAGTGCTGTTGTTAAGAGAACCTCTAATGTAGCTCCCCTTCCACTTTCACCAAGTAAATGCAATTCGTCCACAACCATGAGGCCAATCTAGAATGTTTTTTAAGCAAACGGAATATGTACCACACTTTGTTACTTGCTTTTAGGATATTATTACTTACTTCATTCAAACGAGTTTCTTCAATTAAACTGTTGATTAAACCCAATGCCTTTTCTATAGTGCATATATATATACTATTTTTTTTCCGTCGTTTTTTTGGTGGATAATGCCCTTTCGCCGCTGCATATTCCTCGATTAAAAAGTTTAATTCTAATGCGAATGGTGCCATTGCTTCGACCTATAAATTATAAATATATAGTACAGTAATCTATATTATTGTATTGAACAAATCGATAGCTACCTTTTCTTGTACTAGAGCAACAAATGGTAGTATAAATATTGCATCTCTTTTGTTACATATGATTTCTTTCAGCATCAATATTTCTGCAACTAAAGTTTTACCACCGCTTGTTGGAAGAGCATAAATTAAATTTTTTCTTGTTTTTATTGCATCTGACTTTAAACACTCATCTTGCCATTCTGTAAACATTAAATAATAATTACGAATATATTCAATAATGTAAAATATGAAAAATAGTGTATTTACCATAGACTTTATCAATACCCTTAATTTTTAAGATAAGTTTTTTTACAGCATCTGGTAAACCATAAAATGTACAATCTTCTTTTGATCTTGCATTTGCTAAACAGTATATTTTGTTTGGAGTATTATCGTCGTTGGCAATGCTGTGTCGCTTTAATATATTTGTACCTTCTCTTTTATTATCAGATACGGATACGGAAGGAGTACAAATCTATCATGTCAAAAATAGATAATAAAATGTGATTAAAATGAATAAAGGTAAAGATAAATTCGTCCATCAATAGACAAATATGTAACCTGATTAACATAATCCGAGGTATCATTTTTCTCATTAGCAGAAATCAATTGTGTAAACGATACGCTAAAGAACGTTTCATCTTGCCATTGATTAGTTTCTTTGCTAACTTTACAAGAGGCATTCAAGAAACTTTTCTCATGAATTTGTGCTTCTGAATCTTTAATATCACAATACGGTAAACTCTCAGATTCATCATTTATTTCAACTACATCAGAAACACTCCATTCGTGTTGAAAACTATTCAAAGTTTTTTCATGTACACCAGGGTTGACAGATACTTCATTAGCTCCTTTTCCTATGTCAATATTATTTAGTATTGTATCGTCCATAGAAAGAATCGAATTAATAGCTTGCAACGATGAAGTGTTATTTTCGTTTATTTTTTTATACATGATTGTTTGCGAATATAAACTGTATGTACCTAAATACACAAATCACAATCTTTATCACATTAAATAATAAAAAGTTTTATCCAAAGAAATAGGTTAGTTTATTTTTATGTTCCATTTTAAGGATCATTTATGTCGTATATACGTTTTATTTATTTATAACCGACCAGCGTAGATTAATTTAACGGTTTGCATTAATATAAATCTTATTTAACTAAACGAAAGCGGTTAGGTTATGTTCGATGAAACGAAGTTTGTTTTGATGAAGTTCTTCTAACTTCAGACCAAAGAGTATTAGATAGAGGCGAAGGTTCCATAAGAGCCTGTTTTGCAGCGCTCCTAGCGTGTCAGATACTGAACTATTCAGTTATCCCCTTGCCCCGCAACCCGAAACCAGTTCCCTCCACAATCCCTCATTTTTCGGGTCGCTACTCTAAGACTAAATTTTTTTATGGCTATACAAATACTTAAATCATTTGAAAACGTAAACTTCACTGTGATAAACAGTATTTAACCACATGGTTAACCTCGCATTGTTTCAAAGTTTTACGTACTGTTTACAGTTCATACTTTTCGAAAATGTGTTCGAAAGACAATTATGATATTTACACGGGCGGTAAATCAGGCGTCTTCAAAGGTAATTATAAGTGTTGGTTGCAATTTACTATTTTTAAACAAAATTATTTAACACTAACATATTAATGGAAATTTGAAAGGAATAACTGACTAGGCAACCTGTTAACTGAATTTTAAACCCTTATTTATAGGCATCAGAATAGAGAAAGATGTATGCGCAATGCAAAACATACAAAATTTGGTGTCTATAACTGACAACGACAGTGTCACATCACTTTCGTGGGGTGATAGCGAAGAAAAAGAAATTTTGATTGCCTGTGGATTGAAAGAAATTAGGAGGTATAATAAGTAGCTTGCCACTTACGCAGTGGTTAAAAGCTTTTTGACTATACCAATAAATATATCAACTCCTTTTGGTTCACAGTGTAAAGGTTTACGATACGGAATGTTCGACATTTACATGTTCGTTTTTCTGCAATGTTGGCACAGGAAAAGTAAATGGCATATCGCGATATGACGAGTAAGTGATTATTTTCATAAAATGTGTAATTATAGTAAAAAGTTACATTTACATAATGGATATTCTAGAGCAATTTTGACTGCAGTTCAATCTGGAGAAGTAAAGCTATGGCGATTCAAAGATGAGGACGGAATTTTAATAAATGCTGGTGAAAATTTAGAGAGGATGCGCCATTCTAAGATAAATAAAAAGATAATAACTACTGGGGGCAAAGAGAACGTGCTAAAATTATTCGATTTAGACAGACAAGTACAAGTATTTACAGCAAAACGTCTACCCAATGATTGGTTAAATTTGGTAACGGGTGTTTGGATTTCTGATATAGATTTCCTTCCTGGCACAGAACAAATTGTCACAGTCGGCAGATACGGACATGTACGAAATTCGCAATCTATGACATATTTCTATTATTGCATTCAAACTTATTAAAGATCTTGTCTGTTTATTGAAGGTACAATTGTATGACCCGAAAGCACAGAGAAGGCCTGTTATAAATTTGGAAGTCAAAGATGAAGCACTTACAACTTTAGCTGTTACATCAAGGGAAAAGTGTGTAAAAGAAACGATCAGATCGTGAATTATAAGAAAACCAAATTGTACTAATTACAAATGTAAAAAGATAATATGTGATGTTTTTTTTCTATTATAGACAAATTATAGTAGGATCTGGCAAAGGCAAAATGAATCTTGTGGATCTGAGGAAATCAGCTAAAGTGTTGAACACGTACAAAGGTTTTGCTGGTGCTGTGACTGGTATAACTTGCAGTACAACCGAGCCTTACATCGTCAGCGTTAGTTTAGATAGATACTTACGAATACACCATATGAATACAAAAAAATTGTTAAGAAAGGTAATTTATTTTGAAATTTAATAAGAAAAAGTAAATAACTAATTTATAGAGTGGGACTGCGTTTATAAACTCATTTTTATCTTATGTTTCAGATTTATTTGACTTCAAAGATGTCATGCATGTTGTTGCGTTCAGATTTTTCATTACCAGAAAAAAGTCAAATCACCGAAAATGGTGGACGAATGCATGATAGAAATAGTGAATATAATAATATTAACAATAAAAAGAATGTACAGACAGCTGTAGATAGTGATTCAGAGTATGATACATTGTTCGAAAATATGCAAGTAATCAATAATAGAGAAGATAAGAAATCGATCAAAAGAAAAAAAGTCAGTTTCGATAACGAGAAGGTAAGTAATTTAATATAACATTTAGAATTAATGTTTAAGAAAATAATACAATTTTAAATTGTATTGTTTTATGTATAGCTGGCGCCTAAGACTGTTTTAAGAAAATATGAATGCAAAATAAGAAAATCTAATCATTCTTAGTAAGTGTGCATAAATGTAAGATATTAGTGATATACGTGAGTAGACACAAATTATTAATAAAACCAGCTATTATTTTTCAATCAATTTCTTTGTCATTTAAATAAATGATACATGTACAATTTCTACTAAAATCTGTATTGTATGTATCTGTGTGTATGTAAATATGTATATACTTAGCTTTTTAAAAATGAGGTAATCACGAGGTCCATAATCTGTTATGATGTGTGGGAACAAACTTGAAATACGACAAGGATGAAAATCGGAGTACATATATAAGGCGTAGAGAAATGATTAAAAACCGATAAAATAAAATGTTTCTGTTATGATGTATTTTATCACTCAGCAATTCGCTTTTTTTTTCCATTTGTAACTTACACGTATGTACGAGGGACATGAATAATACGCTAATCGTTTTTTTCTTTCCGTTTCTTGGATATACGGTACTGAGACGCGACTGAAGTGTACTGCCTAATTTTATTCGATTAATTTTTTTTATTGTACAATTTATTTCTTAATACCTTGTCTATATATAGTTTTGGTTCGCAAATGCAGCGTACACCGAGTTCAATGATTTTCTCGAGTGTGATTAACACTTACCGCAATCCTGTTATCTCTCTCAGGATCATCGTAAATTGTGCTTTTTTTAACGCGGTTCGTAATATTATTGAAGTCGGATCCGCTGCAGGACGTAGGCTACTCGTAAATCTTTTTTTATGTCTAGAAACTAGAAAAAAGTGAACGTGACAACTCGCAAAGTTGAAACGCATTTTGTACTAAAAGGAAATAACGTTTCGCAACTACAGCACACTAAATCTTATTCGGCTATAATTTCTTTTCAGCTGTACAAAAATCATTGTCCACTACGCCTCCCGATAATACTAACGCAAACTTGCTTTTATCCTGACTGGGCTTACATCTGAAATGGAATAGCTTTCTTTTCTTTTATTATTTTTTTTAACTCTTATCCTCGTAAACGTACCTAGGAATAAATTCACTAAATTACAGGCACTGTCTCCTTCAAGATCGAGTAGGTGGTTTCTTTCGTTACTCATACTTCTACAGAGCAAAATGGAGCTTTGCGCCGAATAGGAAACCACGTTCCTTGGGCACAGAGGCCATTTTATATACAAATTTTCACATATAGATGTTGGTAACACACAGATCTTCGCGTAATTCATTATGTTCCATTTTTCTTCGTGCAGTAAGCGTAGAATAAAGAAATATTTCGTGACGAAACTAGTTTCTTCGGTTGATCGTGTTCGCATATGAATGCTTTCTACCACTTATTTTGTTGAGATTATGTATACATAATTTTTCTCCTTCCTTTCTTTTTTTTTTTAAATAGAATCCAGTATCGGTACATTCTCAACCATCATACAGCATACTTATACATTATACAAAAAAAAAAAATAAGGATCAACATGACGTCAATTTGCGTGAAATTATTTGTATTCATCCAGAAAAAATTTGTCTTAAATAATCATTGATTACACGTGCGAATTCGCGACGAGATAACATGTGAATGCAAGACTTTCGTTTTACAATTCATGTTACGCTGGTTACAATTTCATTCTTCATTATACAATAATAGAGAATTTTGGTCAGAGATCACATAAAAACCTTGTGATACGTTATTCTTCACGTAAAGCAGATACAAACGGAATATAAGTGTTCAAAGGATGTAAAATTAAGTTACATTATATACATGTACACACAAATCTAAAATACTTGTAAAATGAATATTTCCACAATCAAACTGTTTTGTAAGTAACTTGAGTAAAGTACTGCAGATACCTCTAAATATTTAAAGCATTGATTAAAAGATTGGTGGCAGCGCATGCTCAAGGTAAGAAAAGATTTCATTTTCCAATGCTTCGTAGGCCTGACACTTACTATTTAGTGAATAGCTCTTGTAAATGTTATCTTGTGACATACACAAAATAATGACATAAAAATCTAATGAAAGATTGCAGCTTAAATACATACAAGCATTTCCCTCCTGCAGATAAATCTTTTTTGAAGGTGTACAGCTGTATCAAAACAATAGATCGTACCGTAATTATTTATTCGTGTTTTATTGAATTCATTCGATAATTATATCATAGTCGATTAATAACGTAAAATCAAAAGCACCAAATTGGTTTCTTTCTTGTGAAATATATATCATGCTGTGCCATTAAGTAAATTTGTAAGACTGAAATGT
Organism: Lasioglossum leucozonium; assembly: GCA_028454225.1. NCBI lineage: Eukaryota > Metazoa > Arthropoda > Insecta > Hymenoptera > Halictidae > Lasioglossum > Lasioglossum leucozonium. Next base: position 8,984,099 of record CM052208.1, read on the forward strand.
GGTACTATGCATTTCGATTTCTAATTCAATCTTTAGACTCCAATGTGAAGCATTCTTGGACAAACGAATTACAAATTATAAACAATCGAATCGGATGCACACGTTTAGAGGCTTTCGATTAAAACTATAGTATTCGTTTCAGTAAGGGTATTGCATGGAAGGCCTTAAAAACGGGGTCCATTATTTATTCCTTATACGGAGAAACGCTCCCTTTCTTTTTCCTTTTCTCATTTATCTCAGCCGCCAAATACTTTTTAGTATACAGCTACTATTTCTTTCATATTTTGTGTACACGTCTATTAAACAAAGTATGTTATATCTAAATCTTTAACCGGAAATAAAATACAAAGGTTCCAATGTGAAAAAGCACAGTAGCGTTATAAGGACGAAACAGTTTATTTCTTTTTCTCAAAATTCTTTTTTGAAACATTCCCAGTGTACGATAGAAGAAAGGGCGTGGAGAATTCATACCCTGAGCAATTAATGGCGTAGCGATCGTTCCTGGCAAGAAGCTCGAACGTCTATGCTGAGTAGCATTTGTACCATAAAAAATTAAGCTTACTCAACCTTATACATTACGCATCGTCGCGTGTTTCATTATTGTTTGTCGCGTTCAGTAAAATTCGTTCACAAACATTCGCGCTCAACATGGTATATAATAACGCCTGTGTAACAATTCTCGTCTCTAACTGGTTCGATGAGCACAGAATAATCGTCTCGCGTGTGTTTTTCATGAATTTTTAAGACAAGCGCAATCTCCCGAGCATTAAAAACGGATGAAAAATACACGCTAGTGTTTGTTCGCTGCTTACCGCTGTTCCACTGTAAACTTAAATCTTAATTTCACAGTGATAAACCGGTCACAATATCATGCTCAATGGCATGATAGACTCGCGTTGCCTCATTCCCCCCCCTGACACAGTTACTTCCCTCCATGCGGGTTCTTGAGACTGATTTACTAAATTAGATTGAGGTTCAGACATATCTGACGCTGCTGGACTCAGCGGTGGACTAGGTGTCGCGGGTGCTCCTTCGGTTTGGTTTACTTCAGCTGCGTCTGGTTCAGCCTCTTGTTCACCATCGGGAAGAGAAGCTTCCAACTGCACAGAACTCGGAGTCTTTGATAGAGAGTCCTGTGCTCTTAACGATATAGAACTAGTTTTATTGCTACTGCCATCCTCACCTGAAAATTATTATCGATTATTACAGCTATTGTTCTTTCAACGGTCAACATGTTAATTGTAATAATTTTATGTGAAACTTCAGAAACTATTCTTACCGCAAGGCCTAAGAACGAGGTAGAAGAGTAGGTCTGATAGAGAAATTATACCAATCACTTTATCGTCATCATCAACCACTACTAGCCTATGGACCTAGAAAAACATAAATATTTCCTGATTTAATAAAATTCATATAGTTATTTTACGTTTTACAAATGAAACAATAGAAAATGTTATACCTCTGCCCGAACAATTCTCTCCATAACGGTAAACAGCGTTTCATCTAATTTACAACTTTGAACTCCCTCAAACCACTCGTTACGATGCTCATTTGCTTCTCTTAACGAAACATCTAGATTATTATACGTTTTCTCTGCAGCTAAATTCTGAAAGATTGGAATATGATTATTTATGTATTATAAATAACAAATCTAGAATTCTAGGATTCGAGAAATCATAGTAATATACTTACAATAACATCAAACTTCGAATAAATGTTGACCAATTTTCCTTCAGTATCGATGATCGGCAATGCTGACACTCTCCTTTCTACAAATTTCTTGAGTGCTAAAATTATGCTAGTTTCTTCGGTTGCAGTTTCAATATTATCAAATGTACCTATCCTTAACTCCCTCAGTGTTTTATTTGTAAATGATGGTTTTGGTAACTCGTGAATCTGTTCAATTGAATCATTATAATGAATTTCATGCTCCGATAGATGTTGTTTGTCATTAGTAGACTGCGGATTTCGCTATCTCGCTATATACTTACATAAAGGAAGAGGAACCTCAGTATTCGTTTATGTGTCAAGATATAGAGAACATTTCCAGTATCTGGGTCTATCACAGGCAAACGATGAATTCTGTTTTGTACAAGAGTCTTAATGGCCTCGTACAAAGATGCATCTGGACTGATGCTTACTAACGGATGAACCTGATCCTTCAAAACTTCTAAAGTAGCAACATTTACAAAATATTGTCATCAGTAACTATTAGAATCTTACATCTAGAAACATCTAGACGTCAAGAGAAAGATACTTACTTCTCCATGTATCCAATTCGTGTTCTTCTAGTTCATCCATTGTTACGGATGGGCTGGTGTAATACATTTGCAGAATTTTTATAAAATCTGTTATAGTCAACATCCCCACGAATTCTTGTCTCGAACTGTCCCATAACGGCGCAGCTCTCACACCTGTGCAAAAGATTAGCAAATAGAAAAAGAACGTCTGTACATTTATTTATATCTATACTACAAGCATGAACTAAGAGCAAGTATAAATGTTACTTCAATTATAACGGAGATGATATTTGTCACTCACCGTTGTAGACAAGAGCGAAGAAGGCCTTCTTGACGAGGAGATGCGTGTCGAAAACGACCAACTTGGCACTGGTCGGTATTAGGTCGTAACATTTGTGAAATTTGAAAAACTTCACAAATATCTGTGATTCGTCCTCCTCTGAAAGTCCAAACAGTTCACAGTAGAGTAGAGCTTTTTGGTTTCGTCGAAGCATGTTTTGCTTCTTTTCGTTTTTATTGTCTCTGAACGATGTCACAATGTTCTTACGACACGTAATTGTTATAAATTATATTATTATATTCGCATCCCGAAAAATACCGATTCACGGTTCTAATAGTTCTTTTTTTTGTTTTTACCAAAAACTTTGCACTTCGTAGTCCCTCGTCAAAGACACACCTGTTTTTATCAGAACATTTTCGAGTCACCGATTCATTGATTCGCATACCGGATTTCGGCTGACATTGCCTTGCGATATAGGTTATGCTGGTGCAATATCTGGCGCCGAATCACATATACTGGCGGAATATTCGAATTTTTGCGAACAGGCAGCGAGCGAAATTGGAAAAAAATCGCGATTTCTAAGATAAATTGTCGTTCGACGTTCGTGTTTGTCGAAATGGTTGAACACTATTTGATGGCCACGTTACCACACTCTTCGTGCACAAAGAACGATCATGCGAGTTACCAATGCCTAATCTAACGATCGCACGAGGGGTTGGCGATGTTATGCAACGTTAAAATCAGCCCAATTAGATGGTTGATTAGGCGAGATAATGATGATGATCGCGTCATAACCTGCTTAAATGAGAAGCACATCTTTTATCAAGTAACATCTCTGTTACACGGATCGGCATACTGAATGACGTATTTAGTTTCGCTATAAATTATTAGAATATTCACGATACGTCGTTTGTACACGTGTGAAATTTTATTATTCTGATGAAAATGCAACAAAATCCTTCTCTGAAGGATAAACTTTTGAGATGTACGATCTTATATGATTCTCTCGAAATTATGACTATTGTAGATATTTCGATACAATTATTCTACAAATTAGAATTGGAAAAATATATCTTTTGTTGACTAGCACGTTCCTGTAGAACATGAATTGCATAAAGATCCGCAGCCAATTAATAACACCGATATTTCTCCGTAGATAATTAAGTAAATGCGTTTTCTACCGGTATGACTACTCGCCGCATTTAGCCAGCGTCTCAGGAACGAGTTACTCACGCGGTACCAAGAAACTGCGCGAATAGAACAAGTCCGGACACGCATACAAGATGATCGCGATGCCGTGATCCGATTGGTCCGTGTTTTTTCCTCGATAACTCCTGAACGAAGCAGCGGAGGACATTTTCGCAAAGGAAAAAGTTACTCGAAATTATCTTGGGAATCAGCCTTCGCATGGAAATGCAACATTTCTGGGCTGTACAGATCAAATCTTTGTGAAATCCTAGCTACTTGCGACCAGCTCGTGTCCCAGTGGACGCATTTGCCACTAGCTTTGCAGGATTTCAAAGAGATCAATGGGGAACTACTATAACCAGAAACTGAAATTCGATCTTCTCGGCGCACGCGTTACGGGACTGTGTACGGTTGCGTCGAGTCCCCGATGGAACATCAATTCAGCGAAGGCGAGCACGATACTGACCTAGGGTACAACACCAGAATATCGATAAACTTCCAGGACTCGAGAAGATTTTGTTTACAATTGGGCCACCCTATCTATGTAGTGATGGGCATTATCGACTAAAAACTATCGATCAAGTCGATAGTAGCTACCACGATTTTCAGTCGACTAGTTTTACCGAACTATCGATTGAATTTTGCAATTGTGACGGCTAGTATTTTCAATCTATTGTTTTACTGAACTATCGACTGAATTTTTCAGTGGTGGAGGTTACTATTTTCTATCGATTGTTTTACTGAATTTTGCAGTGGGGGAGGGGTTATTATTTTCAGTCGACTAGTTTCACTGAACTATCGACTGAATTTTTCAGTGGTGGGGTTACTATTTTCTATCGATTGTTCTACTGAATTTTGCAGTGGTGGGGGTATTATTTTCAGTCGACTAGTTTCGCTGAACTATCGACTGAATTTTTCAGTGGTGGGGGTTACTATTTTCAATTTATTGTTTTACTGAACTATCGACTGAATTTTTCAGTGGTGGGGGTTACTATTTTCAATCTATTGTTCTACTGAATTTTTGCAGTGGTAGGGATTACTATTTTCAATTGACTAAATTCTGTAGTGGTTACTATTTCCATTGACTGATTTATGAAGTGATGGAGATAACAATTGAATTTAGCAAAAAAAAAAAGCATACATTACTGAAGCTGTGACGTATTACATTACCTTCCTGCTTCGAGGAAAAAAGTTAGCCTAGAAAAAAAGGCCTTTACATTTATGGTAACTGAACCGTATCTATAAGTTTATACAGGGTGTGCCAAAATTCCTTCAACTCCCGCATATGAGAGAATCCCGAGGTGATTTGAAAGCAATATTTTCCTTCGCTAAAATGGCCGCCAAAACACAGACCAATCGCAACGCAACGTTCAGCGGGATCTGTCGCCGAGCCGGAATCCATTCGCTATAGCTGCGCTCTGATCCGTGTTTTTCCTTAATTATCAATTCGGACGACTGAAAACTGAATAATAGACAAGATGTCGCTGTTAAATAGTGAATAGCCGATAGTTGAATTTAGTCGAGAGTATCGCTAATCAGATCGCGCGCATCTCTCGAACGCTGCCTGTACGCGAATCCCGGAGCCAATTACCCTAGCGGAGACGCGACACAGGGTTGGCTGGAGAGAGTTCCACTTTCGGTCGTGGCTGCGAGAAGAGACGACGTAACACGACGCGACCTAACCACGCGTTGGAATCGAGTTAGCCGCGGCGCGGAAAAAGTTGGTCGGGTTCGTCGACGAGAGGACGTTGGAAAAGTGTGTCAGGCGAACGGGTAACGAGCCAAACGACGCGACCACATTTCCCGTCGGCTAGGAGCACCGTTCGCGGACACACCGTTGTTCAACAACACGCAAACCCGAGAGACACGTTCACCGTTGATTCGAGAGTTCACTTGGCACACACCGTTGTCAAAAGAACGAATGTCGCGGAACGAATTTCGCGATTCAACTTCACAACATCCGGCCGCGCCGAACTCACGCTTTCGCGATCAGCCGACGACCGTTGACGGGACAAAGCGCGTAAATAAAAGCCAGCCAAGGAGAAACGTTCGCGGCCAGCTCGCCGTGGCTGTGCGATCATCAAGCTACCGACTACGTACTGCCGAGGAGATTGTACAGCACGGTCGAGCGTGTCCGTTCGGTCGTACGGACCGTGGAACGCGCGGTTCAAATATACTGGCGTCGACGGCGCGGCGGTGGACCGTTTAGACACGCCTAAGCACGCTGTCCTCTTTGGCTACTTCGGCTGCTACGCGGTTTTCCGCACAACGCAGCGGGCCGCATTGAATATTCGCGCGACATTTCACGGAAAAATCAACTTTCTAATTTTTAATATTTTTCTCGATTGATGTCGATTTCTGAATTACTATTAATTTTTTAATACTGGTAATTTTTTAATACTGGTAATTTTTTAATACTATTAATTTTTTAATACTATTAATTTCTTAATACTATTAATTTCTTAATACTATTAATTTTTTAATACTATTAATTTTTTAATACTATTAATTTTGTAATACTATTAATTTTTTAATACTATTAATTTGACAAATTACTTCTAATTTAAATAAAATTTTCTATATAACCCCTAATTTATATAAATTACTATTAATTTCTTTAACTTAAAAGCAGTTCAATATACAATAGCAGTTCCAAGTTGTAACGCGCGAAATTTTAGGAACACGTCGACTTTCTAATTTGGCTGTTCTGATAACTGTCATCAGCTTCTTGGCCTGAATTTTTTTCTACATCAAAATGCACGCTTCATTCATAAGAAATCGTAATGAGAATGAGAAATTCTAGTATTTCAATTACGTCGATTTGCGACCCTTTCAATTTCGATTGTTGTCGTTAGAGTACTGTTGCGCGCACCGATTGATCAGTATACCAGAGTAGGCCGAGCGATCGTTGACCCGCACGTGACGCGCACGTATACGAGAGCGTGAATCGATGACCCTGACTCTCAATTGCATATTGTTCTTAAAACGGAGCCGCAGGGGTCACACGTTCGACGAACTCGTTCCAACGACGTCCAAACTTTCGTTCGTCTTGTTGGAATTATATAAATACAACTACACGTCGCAGTCGGAACGGCCGAGCGCGTCGAGGTTGTTACGGCGACTCCTGTTCCGTCCAGGAAATTACTATAATTCCGAAGCATGTTTCAAATTGGCGTGATTTAGACGGAACCCCATTCCGTTCTAATAGAACGACATTGTGTCCCTCCCCCTCCCCCTCGCCCCCAATGTGAACAAGCTACCAACGACGCAATTAGGGGATTGAGTCTTGTTCTTCAGAATTTTCCCGGTAACGATTGCGATACTGTTAGGGTCGTACAGAAAATTCTGTGGATCGCTCATAACAAGCTCCGACTTGTGTCGGGTTCATATTCTGTCGCTGCTATATTTGATATTTGATTTTCTTTTGTCTCGGAGTTCTCAAATGAATTAGCACCGTGTACTGATCGTCCATCAAGAGATGGAAGAGAGAAGCTTGTAGCCACGTGATATCCCCACTCCCCGCTACACGTCCTTCGCTATTGACCGAATCGCTCGAGAACGATCAGTATTTCTCAGATTGCAGTGAAATAAAGATAAATAAAAATCAAACATGAGTTTCTGATCAAATTCTCACGTACAGGGCGCCGAGGATTAAAATTGTAGGCGGAACTTTTGCTGAGGGGACCAAAAATTTTCAACTTTTTCTAATCTAATATTATACAACTCGACGAAACAATGATAAAACTTGAAATTTCAGTGCGCGGAGTTCACTCGTTTGAAAGTTACACGCGAGTATTCGATTTCGGGGTTAGATCTTGGATTCCGCGCACTAGAATATCAAGTTTTATCATTTTCTTGCCGAATCGTATAATATTACGCTCGCAGAAGTTGAATATTTTTGGTCCGCTGAGCGAAAGTTCAACCCTCCAGTCTTTTAGCAGTCAGCAAGCTATTAATACTAGTCAGCAGGTTATTTCTAATTAAAAATAGTATAGTGCAGAATGTAAGGTTTCGAACGAATCTGCGAAATCGTCGAAAGGACCCGTTTCGCGAGGTTAGGTGAACTCGACAAAACTACGGTATTTCTTGAAGTCGTTCTCGGAATACCTTTTTTAAGGATCCAAGCGAGTTCGTCCTCGAGCGGTGGATTCTCCACTTCGAACTCCTTGATGAGATCCTTCGAGTAAATAGGCTCATCGTCCTGGCTCCACCAAGCGGATGAAACCCGACTCAACGTGGCGTGAACTCCCTTAGAGTTCGAATAATAGTGCAGGGCCAACATTATTTCCCGCTGTCATTTCTCGTAGCCGGACTTTTGGCCAAATTCTCCTTTCTTTCCGCGATGACATCGCCTCCAACTTTCTATTATCGCCTCGCCTAGCAACTCTTCTCACACTCTCGAGTACTCGTCGTCGGAGCGTGCTCGTCGAATCACAATTTTAATGTTACAAACAACCGTAACTTCGTGCAATATCTCTCTGTTGCATATTTTTTTCATCGAAACTCCAGCGCCAAGTGCGTTCGATTTATTTGTTCGTAAAACGATTTAATGAATTTTCGATAAAATTCAAAGTAAACACGTTAGGTCCCAGTGTTTATACACGTTTCACTCGTTGATTCGTGGATTTATTTTTAGTAACGCGCCAGAAGTTTATTATACGTGATTCGTTCAGTGTCCCTGTATAAATAAAAAAGTATTATGGTTCTCTTATGGTTTTCCTTCGCGCGACCATTCTAATGGATCTTCGGGAGAGCTCGTTCCCTCGAACAGACAAATTACGTTTCCCCCATCCTCGAGAACGAAACGGTCTCCCTCCTCCTCCTCCTCCTCCTCCCTCGTCTGAAAATCGGAATCACGCGATCGAACAAGAAAACGTGGATACGTGAAAGAAGTGTCGCGAGACACGAACAGTTTTCCAATTACACGCAAATCCGTCGCTAGAATGAGTCAATTCGAGAGACGATTTTCCAATTTTCCAATTTTGCTTTACAATTTCTCAGCGGGAATGGAGGAGATTATGTCGCCGCAAGAGTTGAGCAATTTCGTGTACTGTACAGATTGCCCCAAAAATGTATTTCCTTGGGAGGGCAGATTCCCGATGTGATTCGAAGTAACTTTTTCCTTTACGAAAACGTTCTCCGCAGCTTCGTTACGGAGTTATTAAGGGAAAACACGGGTCAATCGGGGCGTGGCTACGGTGGGCGGAGCCTGGCTCGGCCAACGGACCTGTCGCCGCGCCGGACTCGCTGTAACCGGCGCTCTGATTGGCCCGTGTTTTTCGTTAATAACTCGTCAACGAGGCCGAGGAGAACATTTTCGTAAAGGAAGAAGTTACTCGAAATCACACCAGGAATCACCCCTTCCTAGGAAACACATTTTTGAGACATGTTTGCGGATAGTAGAATCGAAAAAGAAATGTCTGCTTCGTGTTATTCGATTTATTAATAATTCGTTAGTTGATCGTTCTCAGATTTCAGAGTATTACGAATATTGTTGAACCAGTGCGTTGCCTTGTTTTCTGCTGTAATATTTTCTACTGTAATAATCCCATGGATCGCCGCGTGTTTTTTTTAACGCGATTCAAGTTAAGCCGTACATGTGTATAAAATTCGCCCGCCTGGCTAATTAGTGCGCTGCAGAATTTACGTATTAATGGCATAAACAATTATCCGAAACTCGATATGGAAGAGGTTCGCTAGAACGTAATGAAGCTATTATTATTACCTGCATTCTAATTTGATTTTGAATCGAGCGAACACGTTTCCGCTTAATTCCAGCCTCTATAAATTAATCTCCGACGAATCATATTTGTCCGAATATTCGTAATTAATTGCCTCGAGATTAATGATAAACACATCATTTTCTGTTATATATACAGGGTGTCCCGTGTAATACTTTTCACGATTTTTCAAGTACTTGCGCTAATCTAACAAAAAATTACAAAAAATTGGAAAAACTGTTTTAGATAATTTTCAAGGTCACCACCTTCATTTTTTTAAAAATGGTACTTTGTATTTTTTACTTAAGGTCGTTGAATTGTTTCAAGTCAAAAATACAAAGTGCAATTTTAAAAAAATGAAAGTGGTGACCTTGAAAATTATCGGAAAAAGTTTTTCCTATTTTTTTTCATTGCATTACAGCCACTCGAAAACTGATCAACTTTCGTTGAAAATATTTTTTCATCAGATTATCGCAACTACTTGAAAAATCGTGAAAAGTGTTACATGGGACACCCTGTATATGTATATCTTAAGAAAATTTCGTTCGAGAGTCATTTTATTAACCTCGTGAAGATCATTTAGGACGATTTCAAGGTTGATCTTTTTTCTACTGTTTACCGCGTCCGAGGACAGTTTCACGAGACCACTCATCCGTTAATTGATCGCGGCAAATGTCCAATGTTGCAAAGCTCCGTAAATCAACTGTCCCCCGTTGACAAAGAGTCGCCTGTTGGCTTGCTGGCGACGCGAAACGCCTGGTTCTTCGTGGCGTAGAATTAGCTGCGTTCCAATTGTGCCGATTCGCGAAATAATCGGTTTACTTGATTATTGCTAGCAAAAATCCCACTGCCACGATCGCACAATTACCGAGACAATGGGATGATTTATCCTACGATTAATACTAAATATTTGTGGACATTTAAAAAAATCATTCCGCTACAGCATTTTTCATTCAAATTTTATTCATACACAGCTCGCCTTCGTTGTTTCAGTCGTTCATTCTTCAGAATGAAATTTCAATTCTCGGAGAGTGTTCACGATACTCGCGCTTCTTCGATAATCACCAAAACAGTTTGCACTACTGGCAGCAAAATCGACATCGAATGCCTCTAGCAGGTTTTAAATAGACGCGTCCGTCCAGCCAATCGGCCAGTACGTGACAGGTAATTGACAGTTGGTCCATTGCCCTGCGGATTCTCTAGCTCTCGAACGGCGTACGAGCCTCGCGACGTCTCGATATTTGCATAACCGCTGAGTCTCTCGCGATTATTCCCTCGGACACTCGTTTAAAACGTTCGAACGTTTACGAAATACAGGGAAACTGCTGAGAGAGGAAGATCTGCAGACTTCCCAGCCGTCCGAAGCTCCGAACGACTTCAGCATCCGAGTGGAAAATTTGAGAATCTCCAAAATCCTCCGCGGAATCGTTGAATCAACGATTGTACGAACGTATCGATCATTGTACCTCGAGATCGTCGGTCATTCGGGGGACTGAAACGATGCTATGATTATTTCACCAGAAAGAAAAGCTTCCGAGAAGGTCGAAGCTGTGCTAAGCGCATCGCAAGAGATCTCCGAGAGAAGCGTCAAAGAGGATGGCGATGGATCGCGTCAGCCGCGCAACTGTCTCACTTCCGGTCCGCCTCGACAGCGCGTATCAGCGGCGAACGAGATCGCGCGTAAACGATCAACAACAAAGTAACACATCAGCGGCACGTTGGCACGTTGACCACTGCACTTCCCCCCAGCGGACCAAACGAAGAAGCGTCCGTAGATCACCGGAGACAATGAACCCCGTTTCGTTCGAAGACGGTGTGTCCCCGGATGAGCACCTCCAGTCGCGTCGCTCGATCGGTCCGGATCCACGAGGGATCCGCGTCGACCCTCCCGTCGCCGTCCCAGCAGCCCCGGGGCCGCTCGAGTGACACGCGTCGCCGACGATGATCGTCGACCTTTGACCGACGCGACGCGAAGTCGGTGTTCCTCTACTTTGTCGCTGGCGAACCGAACAACCGTCCCGGACTGGTTCGGCGTCTTCGTTCAGCACAGCGGCCACCACCTCGTCGACGCCGCTCGTCATCGTCACGGACACGTTCGTGCCAAGAATAACTCTGCACGAAATCCAGGGATCTTGCCAAGAAAAAACTCTCGAATCCACCGGCACCGCCCTCTCTCGCTCTTCTCGCGATCCATACCCCCCGCTGATCGAGCAGCTTTCGTCGAATTATCGTCGATCCACCGACCATACTCGCTGGAGGGAAGCGGCGGCAGCTGGCAGAGGATCTCTCGCGGTTGCGGTCGCGACGGGGCTCGCGAAACGGTCCACGGCAACGGTCGACGCGCTCCTGTTCAGCTGGCGATCTACCAGCCAGGGGCCAGCGCCTGGCCAATTCCTCCTTTTACGACGTTACCGCGCTCCGCTTGGTCACGTCTTCGAGGTACAGTAATTTCTCGTTCGTTGTCCAAAATCTCCATCACGCTCGTTGTCCAGGTGCCTACCCATTCCACCGCCTATCAACGCAGAGTCGCTCCGCGGGGCGGCGTCGATTGATATCGACTCGGGTATATCGGTGTGAACACCGCTACATTGACACCATCGATCGATTTTACAAATCTCTTAATTTTCATTATTTGTTTATGGAACTTTCACTACCATATTTCTGGCATTTTTCTGATTAAAATTACACCAAACACGATATAATTTCAACTGTATTAAGTGGTTTTATCGATGTTGAAAGTTTCGAAGGCAACGCCGAACAGCGTATTGAAAAGAAAAAGTATACACTTTTGAGTGTCCACAAATTTTATCTACAAAAATGTGGATTTGATCTGTGAAAGGTCCAATTTGATTCGCAAAAGGGTAAATGAGACCGAGCAAGGATTGTGCTAAAATTCGAACAATAAAAATTTTACGCATTTATACTGCAAATGACCAGGTGGAATTCTAAACAGTGACAATATTAATTATTAACATATTATTCTCACTACACTAGGATTACTAACGAGAAATATAAAATATTTTAGCTCCTGTCTAACGATGACTTCACGGGGGCTGCAGGTGATTCGAGAAGCAGACAACGATACGGGAGATTAAATAACAATTTCCAACGTTGTCTTCGAAGCAACATTACTCGATTGTCTGAATCGCACTACTTTCTACGATCTACTGGAGCTGCAGGAAGTTTGTTTTCGACAAATGAACGACGGTGCAGAGGATGAAACAATGATTAATGTTCTCGCGTTGCCTTCGAGGTAGCTTTACTCGGTTTTATCGATTTGTTCTACTTTTTTTTCGTGTTTATCGGGATCGCAGGAAGTTTGTTTTCGAAAAATAACCAACGGATCGAATGACTATTACGGCTCGTCGTCTTCGAGGTAAAAATCGTGTTTTCTCGAACTTCGCCGGGATACTTTCCCATGAATTGAGCGACGGATATTAACGACGGCAAGGAAACGTTTGGGCTCGCCTTTTTAAACGGTTCGTTATCCGCGTGTCGCGCGGGAGAGTTTACTCACGACGAAACTCATTTCGCTTTGACGCTTGAATTTATAAAGCTCCGAGCAGATGGCGTAAGCGACGCTTGCGAGACAGTTTTCGTTAATGGGAATTCAGGCTGCACGAAGAGACGACGCGATTTCCTAAACGGCAACAGAAGGAGAACGATCATTGGAGGGCCAGGCGGAAGCTCGATGACATTAAGCTCCTCCGAATTAATTGGGGTCGCAAATATTGATTCCCGACCGTCCATTGTCTTCTTTGTACGGGTTAGTCACTAAATGGACTTGTTCTCCAATTACACGTTAATTAGAGGCCGAATAGAATAACCGCGAGCTCTCGGAAATTCCCTGAAGTATCTTGCCGATCAACAATTTATTGTTGACTTTATCGTTGACTGTTTCAATCTACAATTTCGAAACGTAGGGCAATTGTTTTTTTTTTATATATTCAGTGGAATTTTTCCAGTTATCGGGAAACAGCACCGTTGGTAAACGGAAGAGTTGCAAAAATAGAAAAAGCATAAATCGCGTAGGCGGAGTTCGATCAGAATTCTTTCCGGCGCTACGGTTATCGATTATTCCGGTTTAGCAACAAATGCAGCTGTCACGGTACACACGGTTAATCGATAATAACTATTATCCGGATTATTGTTGCGTAACAGCAGACACAACTTCGTGCTGCAATGAATTCTTCAAAGAGGTCCCGTTTCCACGACATTCTCGTTCGATACGACAGACTTTCAATTCGTTGGGCATCGTTCGCGATATAACAAGCTCGCGGCTGATACGTCGAAGCAAGCAAAAGTATGATAAACATTGTCGTCCGAACGTTCAGCGCGCTGTAAGATCGAATAAACTCGTCGCCCGTCGTTCTTCACTTTTAAAAGTTATTTAAAGTTGTCCGCGGAGCTTTCGCATTTCCACGTGATTTTCTGCTGCGCCGGCAAGGGGTGTTTATTTATAATGCAACTATATAGGTCGAGGTCTAGGATCAATCATTGGAACATGGAATCGCCCGTCGCTCAAAAGCTCGTTTCATTAACTTCGAATCGCGTCGAGTAATAATCGTTTAAAAATGTCTAATTATTCCTTTCAGGTGTCCGCCGACGCTCTGAGAACCGATTAAAATGTTTCAGCTGGTACGAAATTACGAGGCTCTTACATATTGAAATTTATATATTTTAATTTATAAAAATATTTATAAAAATAATATATAAATATTTTATATAAATTTAAAATAGTATTAATGAAAATATTAATTAAAATGACGAGCTCTTACATATTGAAATTTATATATTTAAATATTTATGTATTAAATATATTTAAATATATAAATATTTAATATAAATTTAAAATAGTATTAATGAAAATAGTTAATTACTTAAATTAAAATAGTTTATATAAATATATATTTAAATTCAGTTTTTGTAGTTACATCGATTTTAATAATAATAATTAGTACAGCTTTGTTGACTTCACTTGATCGTAAAGTTTTCAGATATATTCAAAATCGATTTGTTTATAGATTTATTTACAGATTTTCTGACGCGCTTGAGTAAAAATATTTGTCGAATCAATTTTCACGTAAGCAGCCTCGTCGTTTCAACGATCGCAAAACGAAAAGACCGGTAGGTTCAGCGTCATGGAAATTAGTATCGTTTTATCCGTCGGATAGCAGCTCGCAAGCTCGACTTTTTACGAAATTTAATGGTCCGTCGTTTGAACTTTAAAAGCCACCAGAACGATCGCGATCGCTATAAACGTCGTCGCACGAGTCACGGAGAGACGCGTGACGACTATTTGTTTCGTTCGAGGATCAGAGAAGCGCAGGGACGAAACGAAGTGCGACGGAGACGGGGCGGCGATCGAAGAATGTTTTCGACGCCGGAAACGAGAGACAACCACCGGCGAAAAAGAGGGAACGCGCGGCCATCGTGGTCGCTCGTTGCATCAGGGTTCCGTGTTATCGAACGTGCCCCCGCCCCATGACCCAGACCCGAATGCGAACGTGAAAATGCGTCACAGAATGAGAAACCCGTCGACCTTGTTAAAATCAAGCTTATCCATCCAACTCGCAACCCTCTTCCGCTCAACTCCACTCTACTTTATTGTGTCCGCTCCTCCCTACTCTCGCTCTAATCCTTACGCTCGCTCGCGGAATCTGTGGATTCGTCCAGTTCCAGAATGCGCAAACGACGCACAGCGCGTCGAGAAAAATCTGAAAATTCGTTTTCTAATATCCGAGCTTGATTCTATGAATTAGTTTACGATAGTTCTCGTACGGAGAGTGATTAACGTATTTTTATTGAAATGTTTTATTTAATAGTTTTTTATCGATATTTATTTGTTTTCTATACGGCAAATGTACATATATTTTTAATATATTAATTGACAATTATATTATTATTATTTATATTTTATTGTACTGTATTGTATTATTATTATTATATATATATTTTATATATATATATATGTTTTCTATACGTCAAATATACATATATTTTTAATACATTATATTAATTGACAATTATATTATTATTATTTATATTGTATTGTATTATTATTATATATATTTTATATTTTTTATATTATATTATATTATATTATATTTTATATTATATATTTTTTCATTATTATTATTTATATTGTATTGTATTATTATTATATATATATTATATCAAATATCAATTGTATATTATGTGAAGTATAAATATACTATTTGTTTATAGTCTACATTTAGATTATACATAAAATATGCATCTCATCGTTTATTTAAAATGTACGCAGTGCAAAGGAATGGAAAATTGTGAAATAGTAGTAGTATATAGTATAGTAGCATAGTTTGTCCCAAATTCCCATGCAAGTACCGCGATGTGCGACGGTTCGAATATTGCATGGTGGACTTGCACGAGAAGTGGGGATCGCTTTATGGTCGTTTCGCCGCCGAAGGTCACCGGTATTCAAGGCTAACGCTCCTGTTGCGCTTCGACCCTGCACCTAACCCTCAGTGACATCTTTATCGGTAACTGTGATTCATCGACTTCACTTTGAAACGCAATTTCCATAGATATTTTATCGATTTGTTCACCCTCGTCTGTCCTCCGTGTCAACACGACGCGGGTTCTCCGACGGATTTTTTATAAGATTTTTTTTTCTCGTAAGATTATTAAAAAAGTCACACGAAACCCATAAAAATCCTATGAAATCTGAATAAATTCGATCCTGTTGTTATTATAAACGCCATGTGGCATTATTCCCCCAAGGTCATTTTTTTCGGGGTTATCAAGGTCATCACATTTACGTAGTGTATATTTTTCCTGCCAAGGTCATTTTTTGTCGGAGCAATCAAGGTCATCGGTCTTCTTTTTATACATAGCTGAATGCATTTTTCGCTCAGCTGCACGACGCAATAAAAAAATGCAATTATTTCTTACGTAATACGGCGAGAATATTTTTCCTCCCAAGGTCATTTCTTTTGTCGGAGTTGTGAAAAGGTCGTTGATGTTTTTTGATACACAACTGCATTTTTGTTTTATTTATTGCAGCTGAGATAATGACGCGACCTTCAAATGGCCTTGATTAAAGCGAACACTCCGGAGAAAACAAGCTTGATAGAAAAAAATTAAATTCACGATACCATTAATATTGCATCGAAAACATTTGTTATGCCACAACTACACCGCGGATGTTCGCGCAATTTTCGATATTTGGTGGCAAATCTTAAGAAAGTCGGGATCACGTAAAAATTAGTGGTAAGTAAAAATCTGAATTCCTTGGAATTTCATGTTCTTCGACAATTTTTGCAACAAATAAATTTTTAACAACACATCAGATTCGATTCATCGGACATTGGATTACCAGTTCAACAAATTTACCAACAGAATAATCTGCGTCACGTGACCGAACCTGCAGAATTCGTTTCCCGAATTTCCGCGAGAAACGTACTTTCTGCGCGTCTCTTTTGTCGATTGTTCGTCGTAGTACGCGTGTCCTCGTCCGTACATGAATCGTCTCGAGCCATTTACAATGACACCCTCCACCCTCCTCGCCGCCTTCCCGAATCCTTTCGTCTGGTTTCCGGTGTGCGCGGACGAGCTGAACCTCCCGGGAATTCATCGATCGGCACACCATACACCCACGACACAGAAGGATACTGTCGGACCGGGAGATCCCGGTGTACCACGCCGTTTCAAGGGGAAATCTACATAAACGAATCGTCGAGCACGTGGGATGCACTTCCCGGTTTGATTTCAAGCTCCCGGCTCGAGCGGCCCGGAAAACGATTATGATCCCGATCCGGCTTCCGCGTTTTCATTGCTCCTGCGTCGTTGTTGTTGTCGCGCTGCGAGGCTCGCGCCGAAAATTTATCTGCTCGATTAGTCGACGGTTTCGCCAGCAAAGATGAAGAGCAAATTAAAATGCGCGATTCAACGGACTGCGTAGACATTGGAGGCTGTTTCATAATTTTTTATTGTTAATGTCATTCCTTTTCTCGGTCCTCGAGGATGGTTGAATTCTTGTTGAAATTTTTATTATTTGTAAACTATTAGGTTGGCACGAAAGTAATTTCGGTATTTTAAGGTGAGATGAAACCTAATTTTTTATATGAACAATGAACTTTAATCAATGAAATAATTTAACCTCTGTGTAATATTATCATCAAATGAAAATTATAACCTCAACAAAAGTTATTGAAACAAAGCAAAAATATCAATAGTGCCAACCCAGTATATAAATTTTTAGCAATCAGGAAATAAAGTATTTTATTAAACAATCGAAATATAGAACTTCTAAAAAAAAACAAACATCCGTGAAGAATATTTTTAACTTGTAAGATAACGTTTGAAATAAAAGAAAATTTCAGGTTGAGCGTACGATTTCCAATAATGTTTCTCTTCCTACGTGTAAATCCTCCTCCCGAAATTGAATACGGGTGGAAGAGAGACGGTTAATGGGATCAGAGTCTGATTAATCTCTGCGAAGGGCCTTAAACAAGAATATGCGCTCGCAAGTAAACTTCAGCTTTCCCGAAACGATTGGTGCACGTGTTTCGAGTTTAATGGATACATTCCCGGGCGTCAGACTTAATCGAGAGGAACGCAGACACACCGGTGATTGCTAATTTTCCAGCGAACCGTTGACTCTCGTCGGTAAAACGATCTGATTACTGGCGGCACGGTAATCCGATGATCTCCGTGTTAGTTTTAATCGACCGGGCATCCCCTTCGTTTACGCACCGGCACTTGTTTATAAATATATTAGCAGGCTGCATCGATCTCACCGGCTTGTACACCTCCTCCTCCATCGCAGAGTTGGGCGTTATTCGAATGAAATTTCATTCGAATAACCAGCGAATAAAAATTGCGAATTAAATTTCATTCGAATAACCAGCGAATAAAAATTGCGAATAAATTTTTATTCGCTGGGTTATTCGAATAAATTTTTATTCGCTGGGTTATTCGAATAAATTTTTATTCGCAGGGTTATTCGAATAAATTTTTATTCGAATGAATTTTTATTCGAATAGCCCAGCGAATAATGGTGTCGAATGACACCGCGTCATCGACATCGCACGCGGCACACACCAGCGACTTGTATGTGTATGAAGAAATGTGTGAGTGCAGTCTAGAGTGCAAAAATTATTTTAAAATAAATAAATAATTATTAATATTTTTGCAAACTGATTACATTACAAATTACGGATTAAGCGTCATAAACAGAAGAAGTTTAAGTCGCCGAAAATTTGGAGGTAATAATTATATAATTGTGTAATAATGTACATTACGTTAGAAACTATAGAATTATTAACAACATTGTATTAATATTTATTTAGGTACCCATAGTTACGAGAGAATGGCTCAGCTATTACAAGAAATCCATATGGAATATTTTTTACTCATAGAAAAACTATCGATGGTATTGTACTGCCGTATTATTATAGTTATCTATTGTATATGTCATCAATCGTCAACCGAGACCTCGTCTCGAGAAGCCTCGAGCCTCGGCCTCAAGTCACTCGAGTGTCGGCGTCGGGTTCCTACCCGTAAACATAAAGATTGCCGCTGTCGGTGCCGGCTAGCGGCTGCGCTTATTCACAGCATTTATTCTCGTCATTTAGATTAGAATAACGAATAACGAATGAATCTCCCGGGATTTATTCGTGAATAACGAATAACGATTAACGAATAATTCTCGGCGAATGATATGCCTATTCGTTATTCTCGAATAAATCCAGGGACTTTATTCGCTATTTCTTATTCGAAATAGAATTTGCCCAACTCTGCTCCATCGGCAGGAAAGCTTTCGCGACAAGCGCGCTTTATCATTCGCAGCCACCGTTCCGTAGTCTCTCGTCGCGGCAAGAAAATGCAACGGGGATCGCGAAGAAACTAATGCGCCCCGAAGAAAAGGTGTTCCGGGAGAAGTCGAAAGAGCAATCTACATTGTCGCCAAGAGAGCTCCCTCTTCCGACGAAGAAATTCGAGTGCGAGGAAGCTCGGCCGGATAAACGTTATCAGTTACCGCCCGAGATTATAAATTTACTCCATTGTGACATCGTTTTATATTTATACGTACACTGACTGGCGGATCTTTATGCAAAATAGTTCAGCAGCGATGGGATAAGCAACAGTTGAATAAAAATTAATTTCATCCCCTAATAGTTTTTTTACAATCGACGTAATGCTGCTTTTTGAATTTTTCTGCGTGCGTGAAAATGCAATGAAATGCATAAAAATCCGCAGTCATCAGCGATTTAGGAAGTTGGTGAACATCGACCCTTCTGGGACCCCTCTTTTGGTCTCACAGTCATCCTTGCAAAGGCGTCCCAATATCAATAAAATTTGCCTAATAAATTTTGAACTGTTTTCTATATAGTCAAAATTAGATTCAATTTCAATAAAAATTTTAATATCATCCCTCAATTAAATTCTCCTATGAAACAATTTTTATCCAATACCAATAAAATTTTCTGAATATATTTTAAACTATTGTCTATGTAGTGAATCGTCCCATAGTATTGAATGCCCGGTATTATTTTCAAATTCAATTCAATCTATGTAGTCAAAATTAAATTTAATTTTAATCGCCCCGCAATGATATTAAATTTTCCAATGAAATAATTTTTTTTCTATTATCAATAGTGGTGAATTGTAGTTTTGATCCCCATTTTTATTTTCTTCTGGTTCAGAACACTCCACTATCATTTAATCTGACAAAAAAAAGTATCCCAGAACAGTCGATCCGACGATTGAAATAAAATAATGCGACACTTACTGAGATCAGAGAGCGACACTTTCTCCAGGAAAGGATCAACAACAGGCAGCTGAAACAGGAGAATACAAACACGTTAGTCTGGTAAAAACTCTTAAAATTGACGTTGATCAAATTTGAGAGAAAAATTAAAGATTATCCGTCTTTTTACTGCTTCTCTCTCTCGACTTTATCCGAGCGCGAATAGAACAAAGAATAAGTACCAACGCCTTCTTCAACAGAGATTTCGGACTGAACGGTTGTCTCTTCTTCACGTTCGTCGTTATTTTCGTGTACCAACTCGACAAGATACCGGAAGAGCTGGTACTGTGAGCCATCGCGGTGCCAGGAGTCTTCGCGACACTTCCGGTCGGTTCGCTGGTTTGCCGACGGAACAACATTTTCGCGGTTCGATTGTTATACTTCGCCGAAGAACACGTGGATATCACGGAATTTTACACGATCACAGTCGTTCGTCTAACACCTCGAGCCTCGAAGAACAGCATCGAGTGCTCCGGAACTTCCGGCGAGTTCTCCAGACGCCGCCATATTGGTCCCAGTCACTCGAGCACTTTGATAAACGAATACTGCGCGACCGACTTCAACGAACTCGATAGCTCCGCGGAGATTTTCATATTTCACCGGCGTATTCTCGCAGTTTCGGAACTTTCCCATGTCACACCGTTGTCGCTGAACACGCGCTTCCGGCCAGGAAGTAATTGAACATCGAAATCAGCAGGCAACATATGAAGCACATTTTGCGAAATAGTTCTTCTGAATTAGCGCAACATTTAGATCAATGCGACGAGCTTTTATTGATCCGTTAGAGTTCTCCACTGTCTATATTAATATTAATTCGACGAGGTTGCAATTCGATTGCACGGATTCTCTTTCGGTTGTGCGATCTTTGACAGTAGGTTTACGGAGCGCTAAAAGCGAGTATTTTAATATAATATAAATAAATAGAAGAATAAATGTCATTAATATAAATAAATATAATTATGCAATATATATTATTTTATAGAAATAACAAGAATGAGTCCGCCCAAATTTTGTATAATATATAGTTTAATATAATATGAATAAATAGAATAATAAATAATAGAAATAGAAGAATAAATGTTATTAATATAAATAAATATAATTATGCAATATATATTATTTTATAGAAATAACAAGAATGAATCCGCCCAAATTTTTTATTATAAAGAAATAAACCGGTTTAATAATTCCTCGTGAATTCGTAATTAAAAAGTACTAGAACCCGTAGACCTAGTGTTAAACAAGGCGATTAATATTGTTTAGTAATATTAGTTAGGACGAGTTCGCGGCGACGAATTTACGGCGAGTTCGTAGAAATAATTACGCGAAGACCGGCGTAGAATTTGGAAAATAGTAAATAACGCGCCGTAATTCTCGCTTTAATGATTAAACTTCCTCGTGTGTCTACGCTAATGGCGGCGGGAACCAGTTTCAGAACCGCGACGGAACTACCTGCTACTAATGAACGAGAATCTCGGACTGTAATATTGTGTAAATATTACACCTGCATACACACACACACACATTTTACAAAACGCTGGCCGCGCAAAGGTACGAGAGGGAAATTCTTTTCCCGTGCACGCTCTGTCTTCCGAGAGAATTCATTTTCCAGACCTTAACGAGGACACCGAGGCGTGTAATATTACATACTTGAACAAAAGCTTTATTAAAAAAAAGAAATAGGTGAAGGCAAATTTTCATTCTCGGTTCTATTCTGCGAATTCTTCTGGGCGCGGTCATAAATATTTCTAGAATTCTGGAACGTTTCTCGCGAAAATCGACGGTCTGCACACACTTCCGCGAAGGCACCGTGTCGAACCAGCGAGACAAGGAAGCACCTGCGAAATGCACTGCGTCTAAATTAACGTCGCATACGCGATACTAATTGCACCGAGCGCAGGCTGTGCATACAACACGGACTATTTGACACGTTTCCTACGGAAGTCAACACTGACCTAGTCTCCGACATTACGCGAAACAAACATTCTCTCAAATTAAAAAAAAAATTATTATAATACTCTAATTTTCCCTACTGTTCCCTTTTTATGCAAAGAATCGAAGGATAGCAAATTTTATTTTAGACCATGAATCATCCTGGTTAGTCCACAATTATTCTACTGATTTTCACCTCTTATTGTATAATGAATCGTAGGACATGAAACATTATTCCATCTCAGACTCGCAATTATTAAAAATAAAAATTGCAACTTTGCAGAAAGATTCAAAGTATAATGGAGAGACGTGCACAGTTTTATTTCGGTGAATGCACAATTTCTCCACTGATTTTCTCCTTTTATTGTATGAAGAATCGAAGGATATAAAATATCATTTTCTCTCAGACTCGCAATTGATAAAAATAAAAATGCAAATTTGCAGAAATATTCAAAGTATAAGCGACGCGAACATTTTCATTTCGGTGAATGCACAATTATTCCACTGATTTCCTCCTTTTGTGAATAATATATTATCGAAGGATATAAAATTTCATCTCAGAACACCAATTCTTGGAAATGAAAATGTAACATCGCGAAAAGATTGCTAGTTTAACGAAGAGAGATTTTAATTTCGGTGAATGCACAATTATTCGCACTGATTTTATCGGGATCGTCTTTACAGCGAGCACTGTGACAATGAACGTGGTTATCAGGGTCGACGAAAATGTTGCGCGACATCGCTGTGAAACGATTTAGATGCCACGGCCTTCTCGGATGCACTGTGCGTCTTCGAGGAACGAACGACCGATTCGAGTATCACAGATGCCACATTGGCATTGGACGTCGATGACCACTGGCGCTGAATACAAATGAGCCGAGACAGAACTGTTCGCCGAAGGAAATGATTCCTTTGTGGCACGATCTATTGACACCGAGAAGTGGAACGATCTTGGACAAAGAATCGTTTCTTTTTTGTTTCGTGTTTCCTCCGTTGGTTTACTATTCGGTCAGTTTATAACTAATAGAAAAATAATATTCAGAATAGAAACTAAAATTATGATTTATTAGCCAAAATTATAATTTCGGTCAGTTTAAAACTAGTAGAAAAATAATATCGAAAATAGAAAGTGAAATTATTATTTATGTGCCAAAATTATTATTTCAGTGAGTTTAAAAGTGGTAAAAAAATAACATTGAGAATAGAAACTAAAATTATTATTTATGAGCCAAAATTACTATTTCAGTGAGTTTAAAACTGGTAGAAAAATAACATTGAGAATACAAACTAAAATTATTATTTCAGTGAGTTTAAAACTGGTAGACAAATAACATTGAGAATAGAAACTAAAATTATTTATTAATCAAATAAAATAAAAATCCGCTGGCGATGACTTCTGCGATTTGTTTATCAAGTCGTTTATTTATCCGTTCTGATCTAACGTGAGAAAAATGGAAGATACAGTCGAGATGCTTATGATTATGTTCAGTGTTCCGAAGCGAAATTGTAATTCCAGACGTTGCAGGGCCACTGACAGATTCTACATCGTCAAGTGCTCGAGAGGTCGTTTATCTGTCCGGGTACATTTGCGAAATGTCTCGACTGTAACGGCGACCACCTAACAATTTCCGATAACGAAAGATAACTCGTTTCCAACCGAATCCCTAACGATCCAGGCTCTAGCGTTTCCCGCGGCCGAGTCTTCCGCCGATGGATTCGCCTAATCCACTTACGCTGAGAAACGGGCAAGATAAAAATTCCTTGGCGAACGGTGGAGTCGAGTTTTCTTCCCTTTAAAAATCTAATTTTACAGGAAACGGAGAGCCGGTTACCGGTTTTGCTCCCGTGACAAATTACTTCCAACGTGTCTCAAGTATTCTAGAGGCGGAGGACGTGTCACCAACGAGTGGCCATATTTTTCTAATAAAATACTCTCCCGCTGGCTCGCAATCTCTCGCGAGATATCAAGCACATCGGACGAATCTCGTGAGCATGTGGAACATAACAAAAATTTCTTCTCAACTAGAAACTCTTTATTGTTCTCGACAATGTAGAAAGATAGCCGTTGGATTTTTATGAAGATTTCCCATCGTTTTCTCATTTGGAAATTCTTCAAAGAGATCGAAAAATATCGAACAAGCAATCGCGTGGATGTAACTCGGACGACGTAGGGTCACAGGTGACCCGAGAAAATTAGAAAGTCTGCGTGGCTTTTCGCGGTCTCCCGACAACGAAACAAGCAAATGCTTAGTCGTCGCTAGCATGGACGAAGTGAGAACAAGTCATCTCGCCAATAACTCGGAGGAGAACCGGTCATTTTGCTCGCGACGTAGGTGTCGACGGTGTGTTAACAGCTGGCCACTGCGTTCCTTCTCTACGATGCAGATACGCCAGAGCCTTGTACTAATTTTTACCCTCAAATTTACCCCCAATTTTTATTCCCAGTTTTTACTCATAATTTTTACCCTCAATTTTGATTCCCAATATTTACTCATAATTTTGACTTCTAATTTTTATTCCCAATTTTGACTTCTAATTTTTATTCCCAATTTTTACTCCTAATTTTTATTCTCAATTTTTACTCCTAATTTTTAATCCCAACTTTAATTCCCAATTTTTACTTCTAATTTTTATTCCCAATTTTTACTCATAATTTTTACCCCCAATTTTTACTCGTACTTTTTTTACCCCTAATTTTGATTCGCAATATTTACTCATAATTTTTACCCCCAATATTTAACGCCAATTTCATCCCTAATTTATACTCATAATTTTTACCCCTAATATATTTTTACCTGAAATTTTTACCCCCAATTTAATCCTTAATTTTCACCCCTAATTTTTTCGCCACTCGTTATACCTAAGAAGAGGTCGCACGATCCCGCGCCACACTGTATAACACGCATATTTGTTGTAAGGTAAGCTCAGTCGCACACACGAGGATTGCCGAAATCGCGGAGAATAAACCCCCAAGGATGAGTAATGACTGGGTATCTTATTAACAAATTGCTGCCAATTTGTACGATTTCGCGGACAATCCGTGACTCTATAGATGAAGAGGGGTGAGAACGCGGCAGACAACAATGAAACGACGAAAAGCTGGACAAGTGACAACAGAAGAAAGGCGGTGGTTTCCGTGAATCACCCGCGGCGCCTTGCGCACCTTCGCACAGCTCTCGTTGTCTTTCTATTCGCGCGTGTCCCTCTCTTCTTTCAACCAGCACCGAACACGCATACATCGACCAAGTGGCACGCACACGACCGGCTGATTCGATCCGTGCCAAGAATAGTAATGCCGCGGATAGCCATACGAGCGGCCACGTAACAAGCACAATAAACGAACGCGCGATGAGGTAGGCGCCAAGCATCAGAGCCTCAGAACATATATTTCAACGAGCCGCTTTCCCACCGACTGGTAACTTTCCAAACTGTCCGGAAAATTTCCTCGGACGTTTTCTAACGTGCTGGCTGCACACAAGATTCCGTTTTTATCGCGACGCACTCGACGATCGTTCTTGCTGTTTACATCCAGCTTGCGCCCTCGTTCTTCGTCGACTAGTCCTTCTAGCTCGCGCACAGATGCCGCATGGAAAGCGGAAAAAATTCTTTGTTGTCTTCTAAACTAATTCGTTTTGGGAGTTTTAATACTTTTTTTTAACGGAGTACGAGAATGCATCTATTGGTGGTAAAAATAGAATTTTTCTAAAAAAATCAAGCTTAATTTTTGACACAAGGATCTGTTTTTGCAGTTCATTTGTCAGCATGTGTTACTGACAGACTTATTTTTTGAAAATTTTCAAAATTTTCCGCGGTATCAATTCTTATTGTAAATAATAAAAGTACAATTTAATGGTTATTTTTTGAATCAGTAAAAATAGGTTAATCTACAATCGGTGCAAGTATAGCGCGAATTAAAATGCATAGAAAAATATTAAATTAAAAAATATACAGTAACAATTTTTAATGAATTTAATTGAATAAATTAATCGAATGTGAAGTTAAAAGTTTATTTGAGAAACAGAATTGTACGATTGACGATATTATGGGCTTGCTTGATAAATTATTAATTTCCTCTGAACCGAAATAAGAGTCTATGTTGGTTTTGTTAATGTAAATCGGAGAACATTATAGGCATACAACAGATATGAATTTTCTCCTTTTTCAAAAAATTACCAACTACATAAAGTTTTAATCACTGAAACCGTAAAATAAATCGCAATGCAAGGGGTTAACAACATATTATTATTGATGCTGGAAGTTGTTCAATGGTGGGCGTTCGATCCGATATTTCTAGTAATCGAAAACTATTATATCGGCTGGCGAACGCCGCTCGATAGTCCGTCGCGGTTGAACACACGCCAGAAGCTGGTATATTATTTTTAGAGTCGACCGGCTTTGTCCCTTTTTAAGGCTCCGAGTCGACAAAGGTATCGCGAATGCCAAATGAACGGTCGCGCGCGAAATCTACTCCCTTCGATCGACCGAGAAACCCATTATAACGCGACACAACGACAAAGCATTGAACATCTCGGCCCTTCACCGGGTCTCTCTCTCTCTCTTTCTTTCTCTCTGAGAAATGGAACCGAGGCCTCGTAAAGCACAGAACCGTGATAAAATTGGAGGAACGCAGCTTCGCGGAACAACAGTTCGAAATAGTGCAATAACACTGTTCCTACTGATATCGCGTTTACAATCGATAGACCGCGAATGTTTACACAAACGCGCGCTTTAAGTGAGATTTGATCGTTCAACAACCTTTTTCGTGAACGCGACCTAGCCTCGATTAAAACACTACAGTTCGAATTACATCGTGTTTAGTGTCGCTTTAACACGTTCATATAAATAAAATTATATAAACTAAATATGAATTAATAAAAAGTATAGTGCAACGTGTATATTTTTAATATTTTTGTGTTGCATATCCTATATTTATATATTCAATAGAAAAATAAAAAAATGTTAAAACTAAGTAGCAGTAAAAAGTAACTGTCCTTTAAGGTAAATTTCAACTGAAAACAGTTGGGAGCTGGTGTTAACAAAATTGAAAAACAATTCAGAGTGCGAAGGGTTAAATTCCTTTGAAAAATCAAACTGAAAATCCTATTTAACTTGAAGAAGAACGTGTTAATTAGAAAAATGTCGCGAATAAGTTGGCAAAAGTGGCATAAAATAAAAAAATAATGAAAAATAAAGTTTCGTAATTGTATTGTTAATCACACTGCCCGAGGCAGCTCGAGCGTCTCAGTGGAGGGGGACGTTCGTTTTACTTAGATCGTACAGTTCCCGTTTTCTTAGATCGAGTATCTACTGCACCATTATTCTCAGGAAATTCTCTGTAATGTATCTAATTCTCTGTATGTAATTCGCCGCAGCAACTCCGAGGGCCCGCATTCGTCGAATAATCGTCGACGATTAATCGAGAACCGGAGCAGGAATTACGCTCCGAGTTTTACTCGAAGAGAGAAGAAAGCCGAAGAAACGGGACTCTCGGGAGTCGAGGAATATCCGGCGGTCGCCGCGCGAATAACAATCCGCTCTCCGTTGTCTAACGCTTGAAGCAGAGACGCGCGGCGCGGCTCGGGCGATGTCTGGTCTCATTTAAATAGGACGCCCACGCGAAACATTCCATCCGTGTACAGCGGTCGTGTAAATGACACGGGAGTCATTACCGACGAACGCGACGGTCCCGGATCATTCACGTACGCCATCCATTCCCGTTTCGCGGTAACGAAGAAGCAGTTTTTCCATTCGCTCGGACAAAAATCGTCGACCGGCTTGTCGTATTTTACCGAGTAAGACTCGTGATGAAGATTTTCAAGTTTGACCAATGTTAAATGTTTTAATTGGCATTAAAATCCACGCAGCCGTACAAAAAATATATTTTCTTTTCTCTTCTACAACACGTTTGGTAATGAAGACGTTTTAATTACTGTAACCGTAAAGAAAATGATACGGCAAGGGGGTAACGGGTAATTCAGGCTTGTAAATGTAGGAGAAATGGTGTCGAAACTGTATTATTATTTATTACCGCAAGAATACTGTAAACATGTTTTTCATTAACATTAATTAATGATTGAATAACGAGTAGATAGCGGATCTTTGTGGAAAATAAAAGTTGCGAGAAATGCAACGAACTGGCAGCTAAATAGAAAATTATTTTAGAAAAGTGTAGATATTATATTGAAAATTTTTAAATTCTTATAATATATTTTTTTATGTGTTGGAAATACTTTGTAATGGTCTGGACCGAAACGTTGTTAAATAAGTGATAAATTGCAAATTTGCATTTGATTAATTAACAATTGATCGAACCCGTGCGCCGAGAGGATTTATTATTAACAAATTACGATCGATACGAGGAAATATTTATTTTCTGAAGCAGTCGCGATGTTACTATCAAGACCCGAGGTTCAAGCAATTTTGCCAGACGAGAATTCGGTTCGACGCCTATTTTCGCGAAGCAGTTAGTAAACACGGGCATTTACATAAACATCCGCTCTCGGCCGACGATGCGCTGATCGCTGGTGTCGCGATATTTCGTGCGCAGAATTCCAGACGGTGTTTTGGTCGCCGGACATTCTTATAATAGCGAAATTTATGTCCGCGCGCGCGCGACCGTCTGCTATGTGCCAAATATTGGAACACTATTCGATGACGCCGTGGCTCTTGCGACAGAATCACCACTGACAATCTAAATATACGCATCAGCGGGGGGAAAATGTTTATAAACCCGGCCGGAGTGTAAACAAACCGTCACCGAGCCGAAGACGGCCCCCCGCGGAATCAATTAACAACGTCGACGAAGAAATTTTGCAAATATCGGGAAACGATATCGAAAAATTGTGCAGCGTACTCACTGACAATTTGAAACGTTCAGCAACAAAATCGTAGAAAAACAAAATGGGTAAATCCGTCGAAAAATACTCGATTGGCCAGTCGAATAACGACGGATACGAAAACAGGAAGATGGGGAACATAAGAGAAATGAAAAACTCCGGTAAATATTTGCACCGCTGATACACCGTGTTTTCGAATTGCGGCCATTCTAGGTGCACCGAAAATCGCGACGTTCGATTCGCACGACCATCGATTTCTACGACGAACCTACCGTAGGTTCCGTAAACACGGTTTCAATCGTCTCGACCACTATTTACCTGAATTGTTTTAAAATCCGGTTTAACGAAAGATCGGATCCTCGAGATACTCGACACGACAGAAAAACATAAATGTTTCAAATGTCACATAACTTTGACACTAGGTTGAAGAATCAAAAAAATTCTTTTATATTCAACCTATTGGGCAAATTAATACTACAGAGTTGTAAAAAAATTTTATATAGATTTGAAGAATCACTTCCAGTCATAATAACTTAAATAATTGTAAAATAAAAAACCAGAAATCGGTCATTTGACCGGCGGTGGTAGGGGTTCAGTGTTAAATAAATTTCGCTCTTGAGTTCATAACTATTGAGCTTGCAAAGAAATTGAGAACTGCAAATTCAAAAAGAATAAAAATGTTTACAGAAACATTCGTTAATTTTATAAAATAACGTAAAACGGTCATTTCCTTTAAACCCAGCGTTGCAGAAAATTATGGAGGTCGGGAAGGCAATAAATTTCTGGTATCAAGAGCAAAATTTTGATCTCTGAAAATGTAGAATCATTTCGAGTCATAATAATTTAAATAATTGTGAAATAAAAAACCAGAAATCGGTCATTTGACCGTAGTGTTTATAACTATTGAGCTTGCAAAGAAATTCAGAACTGCAAATTCAAAAAGAATAAAAATGTTTACAGAAACATTCGTTAATTTCATAAAATAACGTAAAACGGTCACTTCCTTTAAACCCAGCGTTGCAGAAAATTATGGAGGTCGAGAAGGCAATAAATTTCTGGTACCAAGAGCAGCATTTTGATCTCGTATAGAAATGCGAAATCCAATGGTAAACGACGGTGACAAACGCGTTGCAGGCTTTCGAGTGGGACGCAGAAGGCTGATTCAGTGTACAAAGGAGCGGTATAGTCCCACGGGCGCGATAATTCCAACGGAGAGCAATGTCAGGGGGCAATAGAGTGGTCGGCCGAACGCGCGGCGGCTCTAGCAACAAGTGTTCGTCGTCGGGTGCCCATTGGCGACGAGGACAGAGCCCGGGCTGGAACAGCACCGCGTCTCGAGAAACGGCCGTTCCTCCCCTGCCTGCAAATTCGATTCCACGCTGACCTACGCCACGTCGTTCTCCGCGTTGTGTC
This sequence comes from Lasioglossum leucozonium, assembly GCA_028454225.1. Lineage (NCBI taxonomy): Eukaryota > Metazoa > Arthropoda > Insecta > Hymenoptera > Halictidae > Lasioglossum > Lasioglossum leucozonium. The sequence continues at coordinate 9,014,500 of CM052208.1, forward strand.
GTCGTCTTATCGGCGCGTCGCGTGCTCCTGAACCTACGAGTCTAGCCGTCGAAGCCGAGCTACAATCGCCGGATGCGTGACCCAGTGGCATTTTTCCGGGGATAGCAGAAACTTTTATCGGAAACGGAGTTCCGACTCCTTCCGCCGGTGTCTGTCCAATCCAATGAAAACAAATGGTCGCGCCGCCGGGAACTGTAGACATCTGTTGCCGAATATGCTCGCAGTGCACAGCCTTTACCCTGCACGTGCGAAGCTTTCCGACCATCTCTTAGCCTTCAAACTTTGGAACTGATTTCACCGATTCTGGGGAAGTTTAACATTAATTGCGCACGGAATTATTTTTCAATTTTGCTGCCAGCAGCTTCCAACTGTTTTCAGGTGAAATTTACTTTAAAGAACATTTACCGCTACTTATTTTTAACAATTTTTATTATTTTTTGCTATTGGTCTGAAGAGGACTGATATTCTTGTTTCGACTGACAGTAGTCGGTACTCGAGGTATCGATAGTTGGGTACTCGAATATTATTAATTCTCGAGAGATCTTTTGATGAATCGGATCGGGTCTCGATAATTCGTGATAGTTGGGTACTCAAATATTATTGGGTAGGCAAGAAAGTAATTTCTGTTTGTACTAATAAATGGTGAATGTTTTCTTTGTGTCAATAACTTCTGTTAAGGTTATAATTTTTTTCTTTCTGATATTTAATAACTAACATCTGAGAGATTAAAATATTTTATCGATTAGAGTTCATTGTTCCTATCAAAAAAATTGAGTTTTATCTCGCCTTAAAATACCAAAATTATTTTCTTGCCCACCAAATACAAATTTTCGAGAGATCTTTTGTTGAGTCGGGTCGGGTTTGGAAAATTCGTTTAGAAATTTTCGTGTCCCGTACCGAAAGCCAGAGTACCCGACCCGCAACAAAAAGAGAGTGAACAGCCGCTAACGGCGACACACGAGCATGTTTCAAGCCTCTAATTAGGATTCATTGCTACCGGATTGAATTTGTTTTCGACGCGCGACACTGTCTGCCACATGTTTCCACAGATAAGCCGCTGTTATCCCCATAAAGATGACATCACACTTGCCAAGTTACTCGGCGCTGCGTATGTAAATGACAGTTGTCACCGAGAGTCCGGGCTAGCCTTGAAGCTTTGCGTTTAAGATTTACGGACGACTGTACTTATTTCTGATACCAGTACCTGCACACACACTCAAGTTCACTGGTGCACCTAGTCGATAAGCGTTACAAGGACAGAATTTGAAGCTTCTCGTTAGAATTCGCTGCTACCGGACTCATTTCTACGTCATTGCTACCCATATACATTTCTGGATATCAGCTCACGAAGATGACAATGATCGTTTTCGAGTCGCTATGTCTTGAGACTCAAATTGCGTTAACCCTCATCCGTCCCTCGTCTCACAAACCGAATCTGTGCCTCAAATTGCAATGTAAACAGTTATTTTTCGATGTGTTTTTTAGTCAAATTAATTACTTAACCGGTTGACGGTTTTTGAAATATGTTGAAACGGTAGTATTCCGTGTCACGACGAGTACACTCGTCAGGCGTAATATTTAGTTACACTTTAGTAATAGTTACCAGAAGTTACAGTTCGTAAAAAAATTATGAAACAAAATTTTTATTAATATTCGCGTTAATTTCGTAAAATAAAACCGTCTTCTCTATTTCCAATCTTCCCAATATTTTAACAGCGACAGTTCCTGCTCTGTGTTCGACGAGTATGCTCGTCAGGCGTAAAATTTAGTTACACTTTAGTAATAGTTACCAGAAGTTACAGTTCGGAATAAAATTATGAAACAAAATTTTTATTAATATCCGCGATAATTTCATAAAATAAAACCGTTTTCTCTATTTCCAATCTTCCCAATATTTTAACAGCGACAGTTTCTACTCTGTGTTTGACGAGTATACTCGTTAATATTTACATCTGTTCCTCGGTTTTCCCGCGTAAAGGCACGAAGTTCCGAAATTACTTACAAAACAAGTGTACCGTGTTCGAACGAGCACAAGGGTCGGACGAAGGTTAACAAACAAAACAGTCGCTACGTGTACCATCGATCGTGGCCGGTCCAATCGTTTCCGCAAGAATCGCTGCTATCGAATTGCGAGTAGAATTCACACGCGAGAAAAGGAAGCCGCCAGCTGTAGACAACAACCTAGCGCCGGGACAGACATCGTAAAAATGGACCACCCCGTCGCGCGACACCGTGTGTCAAAAGCGTCGCCTCCAGCGACGCGTGTCGTCTGTCGAACCTGTCCGAAAAGTTCGGACGCGGAAACTGGGCCGGAACCTGTTCCTGCACTTGGCCGAACGTGTCACCTTGAACTGCACTGACCTAAATCACTGCGCGAATTAGCGGTCACATCGCGGACACGTTTTCTCACTGGGCAGAGGCCGCCGGGTCTATTCGCGAATAAAATGGAAAGAGAGGGGGGGTCGAAGTGAAAATTTTGAACCGGGACCCCCCAGAGAACGCAGAATCGATAACGCAGCGGTTCGAAAATAGGGGATGCACGAGACGATCACGAGGGTGGACGATGCTCGCGGACGATCGCGAAAACGACGAGGCTGCCTCTCTCTCTTTCTCTCTCTCTCTCTCTCGATGGTGCTCCGACGCGGAAACGACTTCCACGAGATGATCGGGGACGACACCAGCACGGTCGCCAGTAGCGAACTGGATCCGCGCTCGCGAGCCGCCGGTACTCGCGGCGACACGTTGTGCGGAATTCACGGCGCATCGGGTGTTCGCGCACCGACACGCACGCACACTCGCAGACACCGCGGAGAGAGAGTCCACCACCCCTGATCGCTGATGCAATTTCACCGGAATACTTCCGTTTCGATTTTTCCCCGTGGCCCACGTGTCTGCTGCACGAGCACTAGGTCCGGCCCGATTTTCCCGGCGCCCGATGCGGAAATGGCAGAAAATCAAAGCGGAATGTTCCTGACAAGACGTAGTTTCTAAAAATGCCTTCAGTTGTAACTGGATAAATCAATTTGTTATTTTAGGCTGAAACTTTACTGTCAAATTCGCGCGCATTTTTTTAACAGTTATGACTGTTTTCATGAACACCCGTGTACTCGACTGCGCGGCGGTCCGATGTACATCGGCTCGAGGTGTCCGCAACGAAAACTACCACCGTGAAACCGCTGACGGGGTTGCGAAAGATTATTCAACTTCTGGTAACATCGATCTAGGGTGAATCTAGGGTTTGTTACGAATTGCGAACGTGGAGGGGAACACTCCGGAGGCACTACTCGATCTAAGAAAAATCACGTGAGGTTTCTTCAAATTTTCTTCAATTGAACTGAAATTAGTGACATGTATGGAGAAACGTGCAAATTTTTCTGTTGAATTGAATTTTATCAAAATTGGTAACCTCCGCGGAACTACTGAATGGTATTGTTTACTGTAGGTGAATTGAGTGATTCGTTTATGACAAAATTGGGTATGTGCAATTGAAAACAGAGTAGCAATTAAAAATATTTAGGTATGTCAGTACATTAGTTCCGGCCCTTTAGAATAATTAAAAAAAGAATTTAAATTTAAATATTTACACAGAAAATTTTTATTTTGCATGAAGTCTACTGATCACTCTGAAGGGTTGATCAGAAGATCCCGAGGGTGTCGAGTGGTTTTGTAAATGAAAGCCTTAGCCTAGATGTAATTAAAATGCTTTAGCTCGGAAAACTGACAAGGCTCTGTTTACTATTATTATTTATTTATTGCCTCAAACCATACAAGGTTTATATAGCATGTACAATACAAATTATACAGTATATAATTACAATAAATACATAATATAAAAAATATACAAAAAAGTTTATACTAGTTTGTTTATTTAGATATTGTGCAATTTTTATTCCACCGTGTGCTTATATATAAAAAATATATAAAAAGAAAATTCAGAGGATAACCTACAGTCAGTTTATACTAGTTTGTTTATTTAGATATTGTGCAATTTTTATTCCAACGTGTGCTTATATATAAAAAATATATAAAAAAAATTCAGAGAATAACCTACAGTCAGTTTATACTAGTTTGTTTATTTAGTTATTGTGCAATTTTTATTCCAACGTGTGCTTATACATATATAAAAAATATATAAAAAAAATTCAGAGAATTACCTACAACTTCGTAACAATGAGACAATAAACAAACAGTATAATAAACAGAAATTGTAAAACAATAAATATATATACACATCAAATCGTGTAAGAATCTCCGACTTCTCACATAATTTTTATTTTCATACGTCACGGTCGTAGAGCGGAAGAACGCGGGGGGTGGTTTTCTCCGGCCAGCAATGGTAAACACGTTCCCCGCGTTGAACGGACCTTCAGGGACAAACGTTTTGCGTTCTACTTGCGGTGCGTCGTTGCTTGCGCGTTGCCTTTTTAATCCACAGCGACGCGTCGCAGTCGTAAAATAGAGTGGAACAGCTTGAGAACGTCGGGGGATGGTTTTTCCGCTCAATTTCTGGGACGGACAATTAGCACGCGTCTCTCCTTGTTGATATTTCATTGTCTTTTTAACCCACGCTTGGCAATAGCGACTTCGCTTTATGATCATTCGAGCGGTGAACATTAGGGGTGGTTTTTTCTTCGTAATGGCGAACAATTGGTACTCGTTTTAAACGTAACTCGAGAGGCAAACGTGCACCCCCACAGTTATGATTCATTTCTCGATTAGCGTAATTAAAACTACATTAAACGTAGAAAACAAACGGCGACTGAACAAAACACCGATAATAGAGACAATACTAAATTCAGCGACGAAACTTTGTTAATTCTAACAACTTTTTCATTCAATTTTTTATTTTTCATTATCTTTTTTTACAAGACTTTTGCCAATTGATTAAAATGCCACCAAACTTTTCTACGTTCAACCAGAGGTACAGTAGAACCACAGGATCTAAGAAACAGCACGGACCCGACGGTTTTTCTTAAATCGAAGCTTCGCTGTAAACCCAGTACCGGTCCCAATCTTCAATCTCGTCCCATATTGTTTAACAGTTGATTACCCGAAGTTGTTTAACAAAAACAACGACGACGAACCAATTAGCTCGAAACGATAAGAAAATAATCGAAATGTTTACGAACGAGAATAATAATGACTAGGAAATTTCTGCGACGAGCAACCAGGAAATTCGGGAAAAAATTGATGGTTTCCTGTCGCGCGATAAGAGAGAATTACCATTTACGTTTTGTCGGGGGGTCGTTGCACAGATTGGCACGACGCGTTCAGAGGCCGATTCTCTCGCGCACGATCGAATATTGATTATCTAAGCATCGGCGCGGGCTGCGTTTTTCTCTGGCTGTCTATCCGGCTGTGTTCAGTGATTCAAGCGCGAACAATCACCTGCACTTTACGCTCGGGCCGGCCGGTTTGTCCGTCTGTCTGTCTGTCTCCGCGAGGTAACGCTCGCTCGCGTTTACATAACGTTACCTCGCGCGCGTTTCGCAGCCGAGGCTGCTGGGCTAAACGTCTGTAAGGAACGCCGCGGGAACAGGTTTTATCACGAGGATTATACAACCCACGACGGAATACGCGACGCGCGCGCAACAGATAAAGCTACGAGAGACCGGCGAACGCTCCACGAATCGATCGAGACCGACAATGAGTCACGTTCGACGGTGCCTCGAGAGCTTCGCACGATTTTACCGAGTACAAGGCGGATTCGGGAAGAAAGGCGAACTCGATTCAAGTCGGCAATTAGCGGAGACTGTTTCAAATTTCATTAGTGAAATTTTATTCGACTTGAAAATCGGAAGTAACCATTCGAAATCGTTTATATCCCAATACTTGAAAATGAGAATATTTATTCAAGATTAGAGAAATAATCCTCGATACTGGTCATCCGATATAATCTTGCAGAATAATGGCAATTATCTGAAATCGTTATAAAGTTGTGATCTAATATGCTATTTGAAAATTAAAATATTTATTCAATATTATTAATGTGAAAGAAATAATCCTCGATACAATATGCAAGTCAGTATAAACGCCTCAACCTGATGGTCACTCGATATAATTTTGCAGAATAATTTCACAATTATCTGAAATCGTTATAAAGTGTGATCTAATGTACTATTTGAAAATTAAAATATTCATCCAATATTATTAATGTGAAAGAAATAATCCTCGATACAATATGCAAGTCGGTATAAACGCCTCAACCTGATGGTCACTCGATATAATCTTGCAGAACAATTCCACAATTATCTGAAATCGTTATAAAGTAATAAACAAATATGTTACTCGAAATAATAATGGAACTTCGGAGGCACTGAAGTGATTATAAAATAAACCAACAAGATACCAGCAATATTTCGAGCAATGATACTTCAGTCCAGCGCGGAATGTTCTTGCGGTCTCTCCGCGCGAAGAAAGCGCAGAGTGGGACTCCGAGAAAATTCTTAGACGGTTTCAGAGTAGAATGGCGAACGAGGATTTTATGGTCGGCGAAATTGCATTCTTGGATCTTCGTCAAGAATTCACGGCGGGCCGCCGATTGTGTAACAGGCAGTGACGTATAATTTCGCAACAAGTCGGAGAAAAAATAAATCGCTGGAAAATATACGAAGTGTACGCGTGTTCCAGTTTTGCTGTATTCTCTCGCAGCGTGCATTGAAAATGTCCTCGTCTCTGCGAACGATTCGTTACGATTATTACGTATTTATTATCCAGCGAAATCAATTTTTCAGCTGCATTTACTCTCTCTCGGTTCCTCCCATTCGCGTCTATACACGAGAAACATATATTCGCGAGCTTATCGGCTCGTATCGCTCGAACATCCGCGGATGAACGACTGCAACCGATTAAAAGGAAAAAAAAAATACATCGCCGCATTCCGCAATGTACCATGGGAACGCGACTAAAGGCCATCTGCCTTGTCACGAGATTATTCCTCGCAGACGCGCTCCGATGTAACGTCATGTTTTTATTCCCGTGTTTCGCCCGAGACTGACCGACACAATTAATCCATTCATTCGTCGGAGATAACGAGCCCCCGAGGGGTCTTTCATCTTTTTGTTAATGCTATTCGACACTTCGGAAACATGGAAATAACAGAATATTTCGAGTGAATCAATGTTATCTTTATTTCCAAATAGGAAACAACGCTTCCAGGTCCGGTGAACATACGCGAGAAGAAAAGGAAATCTAAAATCGAATTTAAAAACATCAAATCGGTGGTCTTCCAAAAACACGCGTCAAATCGTTCTACAATCTGCACGGAATTGAAGTGGACGTCGCACTCCTGTCACCATCAGATCTGCGCTACGGAACACGTGCAGATTGCGTAAATGGCCGCACGTGTTTCGTGCGATCGTAGCAGAAATAAATTCGAGGATTTCCAAAAATGAAACTCAATGCTGTACGTAATTAATGGGGTACAGAGAAATCGCAAAATAACGAAGAAGAAATATTTTTAATACGCTAAGTCTGTATGTTTGTAGAAATTAAAATATTTCTAAAAACAAGAATAACATTAATTAATTTTCCAATAAGGAATACTATTCAGTAGAGTCAAAATTTCATACACAAGTCATCACAGAAATGCCAAATTAAAATTTGTATTTCCCGCTTCGAGGAAACCCGATCGATGCCGTAAATTCCTGACTTATCGGCCGCGAGCAATTCGACATTACCGACGGTCGGTGATCCTCGACGCGACCCGTCGTCGATAATATAGAAAGACTGTTTATCGACCGCGCCCGGGTTTACCGACTGTCGGTACGACAGATACCTGCGATCCGCATAATTGGCGAAAGAAAGGTAATTAAAATGCGCCTTATCAGCGCGAGCCTTTGTCAGCTGGCTGCATAGGTCGGGATGCGCCGGGAGAAAGATCGACCTCGACCTAGTTCGCTGTACGATAGAAACAACTACGGAAAAAGGGAGTCGTCTACCACTCTCCTAGAGATCTCTCTCCGTGAACTTGTGCCTTCTTTACATTTCGAGCTTTCATCGTGACCCAGATTGTCCGTCTCGCTTTTCGACGAATCGATATTTAGAGACTATGCATACGTAGTAAACCGTCCGGGGAACTACGTGCCGAGGGGCGAACAAACTTCTGCGACTCGCGTTGTGTCGTTACACCCTTCTCGTTACCGATCAGAGAGGTGCTCCAGAGAGAAAGCGAGAAGTACGCGCCGCGAACGTGCTAAGCAGACAATGCGTATCTGTCGAGCGTTGCACGCGCAAGTGCATCGGCATCTACGCGATGATTTAAAAAATTGGTCGCACCAACAACTTCTGGACACGGCGTGAAAGAGACCCCCTCCCCCTGTTAAACTTCTTATTTAACTGCAACCTTCAACACGCGAGCTACTGGATCGATAGAAGTCCTCAAGGGTAGATTTCACAATGTTGCATCGCAAATTGCCAACCCGAAATCTCTGCTGCCTCCAACTATCGCTCGGTCGGTGACCCGCTCGATCGAGTAAACGGCGTAGTAATTTCTGAACGCCGTCGTGCAATCCCTACACTGCCTCAATCCTCCTTGGACCTAGCAACTAATGAAGGTCTTTAATTGCTCATACGTCGTCCATCGATTGTTCCAACACATCAGCTCGTTCGGAAAGTAATTTCGTTCGAGTTGTATAACTCAATTTTGTGCTTATAAACAGACAGAAATTCTACGAGTATGGGATCTTCGAGTTGCCTGAAAAATCGCAAAAGATCATGAAAGAAAGTGTTGTAAAACTCATGTTTTTGGCAAAATTGAAAAATTGGCTTTCAGTTTCCCTCGAGGAAGCGAAACGATTTTCCGAACAAACCGATACTTCGGTCGAATGTTGGGCAACCGTGACAGAAGAACTGACAGTAGAGCTGAACCGAGTTCATTCTTTCAAAGTTTACGTGAAAATAAAAGATTCCCAGCGTCGATCGTCAGAGACACCAGCCAAATAGATCGTGTTACTCGTCCGTAACTTCAACGATCGAACTGCTGTTCGTATCTGCGAACGATCGACGGAGGTTTTAATTGAAGTTCGAGCAACAGCTTACCCCTCTCGCGTCCCTGAAGAGTATGGCAGCGTGAACAGGGTCTAGACAGGCGTCGGAGGCTCGATGAGGTATCGCGGGAGTGCCCAGGGAGAACCTTCTTGCGCCGGGATCCAGTGAACTCCTCCTGATCGCTCCTGCAATTCAACCACGATCTTCGTTAAACTGACATTTCTCGGTGGACCAACACCCCGAATCGAGTGTCCAATCGCGACGAAAGCACCGGCAGAAATTAGCTCTGCTCCATCATTTTGAACCGCAATTTATACTACTGCTTCGCCTAATCCGCACACATTTGATTAGGCTTGTTGTTTGACAATTTTTACACATTTCTCAGATCTGTTGACCGGTACTCCGCAAACTCTATTTTCTTTACACTACTCGGAGAAATTAGACATTGGCAAAAAGGATTAGAGGAATTTCTAACTAATGCGGCGGATAAAAAATTTAATTATCCTCGACGGTACCAGAACAATTTAAAAATACCATTTCCAAATTGAATCAAATTTAATTAAGTTTTTACAAATTTCATCCCTGCCGCCCTAATATTTTTATGCAACTCTGATCTTCTGTGACCGGTGTGAAAAAACCTCCAGAGAGAAGACGATCCGCGCAGTGCAATAAATTATTAACGCACATCCTGCGGCAGCCAGGTAATATTAGAATCGTCAATAACGAAGGTAATTTATGCAGTCGACAGCCAAAAGCACCGGGGAAGCCGTTCGATTTTGGAATCGCGATTGGTCCCGAGGTTGGCCGAGCGAATTTGCCTTTCGTTTCTGCGCGGCGGACACGTACGCGTTCGGCCGCAATCGTTCGGATTAAGCAAAACGGAGTTACAGCGGTGACCTTAACTCGTTACAATTTAACGCAATTTATGAGCAGACGTGCACAATCTTCCGCGGGGTTACGTAAAACGTGACCGGTTATTTACATTTCAATTGCGTCCACGTTCGAACGTGTCCGGAGAGCTCGCGCTCTGACTCACGCTTTTCTGGCTTTTTTTTTCGCGCGAAACAGAAATACGGTCCTTTTTCCCTTGCGCGACGAACACCACTCTGTGCGCCAGCGAACGATTATCGTTGCGCGATAGATCCCCGTGGGGCGCAACGGGGGATCCGAGCACGTTTGTAACAGAAAACTCGTTGACAGAGATAAAATAAATATGTACCGCGAGAGATCCGATACCGTGGGGAGGAAAAAAAAGAATAACACACGAAACCTCACCGAATCATTTCTTTGGCAGCAAGACAGAACGAAAACACGATTCTCCACGCACGTGAGACAATATTTGTCCGGTTTTCGTCGCTTTCCTTATGTAACAAATACACGAAGCTACGTCGATCGCGATCGAGCAGATACGACGATGTTTATCTTTCGTGTCGACGCGATTGTAACTGAAAACGCGATAACAAGGAACACTTCATGGGTTTCCGAATACACAAAGCGTTGCATTCTGCTCGTAACAGCTTTTTACCAGTGTTGTCGCAGACCTGTGCGTTTAACAAAATATTTCAGTTACTCTTTGAAGTTTCTCCGGAAAATTTTCAAATAACAACATTTTAAATAGGTTTCGTTATATCGATCGTAAAATGTTAATAATAAATTTCCAGTGTTATTGGCGCTGAGATCTCAGTGTAGTGACATTCACATCATAAACAAACGCAAACAAATACATCTTGAAAATGATTCAAAAGTGAATCGAAACGTCGATGATTATTTGATAATCCGCAAAATTGTTTATTGGTTTTTTAATTGATCGAACCGTAGCGCCAATAACACTGGAAATTTATTATTAACAACATTTTAAATTGGTTTTCAACGAGATTATTCATTGATATGAATTACTTGGTAGAATCTGTATTTTATGACTGATTGACCGTGCACGGGCCACTGATTTTTTTAAACATTTATATTATTGACATGAACACTGCACGAAATCCGAATAAATCCAATCCTCGTGTCATTATTATAAAACGAACAGCAAAGTCTCGATCTAAGAAACTGCACGATCTACGAAAACCGAGTACTCCACTGCAGGGCTCCAGAATTTTTCTTAGATCAAGGCTCGTATATAAATCTAGTTCGGTAGCTCGTTACAGAAAAGCTCAATACTCAAATACTAAACTCAAGGAAATGCTTTACGTTCCCTCAAAAATTCCAATTAATGCAGCGGTTTCCCTGCGAGCCACTAATTATCATAACAGCTGTTCATTCTATTCCCGTAACGCAGACATTCGAGTTACGAATGATTTTTTATGAAAATTCTTCCGTTTGTTCAGTGAAATGTACTCTCGAATAAAATTCGACTTATCCCCGCGTGTCTAACGATCGTGTCAATTGTCCCTGGAGGAAATATCGAATTTTGCTGAATATTTATTTCCATCCCCCTCCCCTCCGCGATACTCTACACGTTAAACAGGATTTCAGCGGTATGCGATACAACAGCGACGGAATTTTGATCCTTCGGCTTCGCACGCGGAACGTACTCGCGCCTCGGGAATGTACGTGTTCGGCAAAATAAACCTCCCACGCGAAACAGTCGAACGTTCGCGCCGAAACTGACGCGAAATCGGAATTTCGTTGCCGATCGCAACAGCGATTGACCTACTCCGGCTGTTTTCCGCAACGAGAGCGGAAAATCGAACGATGTTATTTCATAGGCGGTAACGATTGTTCGACGACACCGGCGCGACGCGACGCGCGGCGTTACCACCCGCGGAATTTGCATTGTAGCTACACCCACGCTATTGTTTTGAACTTCATTCCCAAGCTCTATAATAGACTGACGAGATTCCTCCCACGCGTCCGCTGCAACTTCCATTCGAGCGTCAACCAGAACTGGTAAACACATTAATAGAACGTTACTTCTATTTTACAATATCAACGGGGTTCGATACTATTATTGCACGTTGGGTCTGGCTCCTCCCACGATCGTGCATTTCGTGCAAACGTTCGCGCAAAAATATTTCTAAATTGTGCATCACGTGTTATAAATGTCATTCTACGAAATGTCAGCTTCGCCGAGTTGAGAATTCCGGAAGAGTAATGTTATTAAACGATAAATGCCGGAAATGCTTTACGTTCGCACGTTTCCTTCAGAAAAATTCCAATTCTTAATTAATGCAGCGGTTTCCCTGAGAGCCACGATAATCATCGTAACAGCTGTTCATTCTATTCCCGTAACGCGCGTAATTATATATAGCCTGCAGACGTTCAACGCAAACGTGTGTACGAACGCGTCAGAATTTGGCGATACCGTTCTGTTGGAAATTCATTTATCGCGATCGTTAGAAACGTTTTTTCTTTGCGCACATTTTTTATGTTTACACGATTCTTCGAGAAGGTGACCTTCGGTTGTTTTAATTGAATCATTTTTATGTTTTAGCGATTTAGATGATTTTAGAGCTCACCCTAACACAATCTAAGGTCACACAAGGCATAAGAGAAATATCTGGAGGGTGTCTCGGAATTACCTGACATTTTGATTTATTAATAAAACGTATTATTTCTTTAAAAAGGAAGAATATTTTTATTTTAATACAAGGTACGAACATGCAGCCTACACGATGGAGGTTCTGTTTGCAAAGGTTCACAGTTCTGACGAAATTTTCAATAACATCTTGGCATAATTGTGGACTAATTTCATTAATGGCGCGGCCAATTGCTTCCCCGAGCTCGGGAATTGAATCATTTCCCTTCAGACAACCCCAGAGAATCATCAGAGAATCGTCAAATCGCACGATCTTGGTGACCAATTCGTCTCTGAAAAATTTTCGCCATTTTTCTACGGAATTTTCACAATTTCGACTAAACCGCGTATAATCGACATTCGCAAAAAAATGGCGCGCAATTTAAAATCTCCGGTCATTCAGAGACGCCTCTTCTCAGACTATGAGTTAACCTGCTTGCGCTTGCTTAGACCTGCTTGCGCGTCAACGTTAAACTGGATATGGATGCAAATGCGTTTTTTTCCCCCCCGCAAGAACAATTCTTAGGCGAAGTATCAGCCGCACGAAGTAGACAAACATGACGAGGGAAGAAACGCGCGACGAGACTGGTCCTCGACGCGTCGCCCGAGAAACATCAATATAAATTACGAACCAGCAGAATGGCTTACGGGAAGCTCGAAACAGAAAGAGGAAGGTGATTTTTTTTTCTAGCGACGAAGGTCGCCGGCTCACGTTTTACACTATAAAACTCTCGCTTTCTCAGCACGAAATGTTAACGCGATACCGCCGACGGCTTATCGTCCGTATTTATTTCATTGCTGCATTCCCGTCGACGTTATCGGTGTCCGTCGACGGCCACCGACAACGCCGCGTTTTTCGTCAACGACGAGCCCCGTAGATACGAGTATCTTGCACAATAAATAATACACAAGCGGACCGAATCCGATAGACATTCTTTTAGGACGCAATACGCCGTCTACGTTCACGTGAATTCCGGGGACGAACGTGGAGCGGGAGGTCGAACTGCGGGAAACGATAATGAGTGGACGGGATCGGAACAATTAACATCGAAATTAATCACATTTTATCGTCTAAATATCATCTAAAAATTTTATCGTCTAAATAAAATAGATAATTTTATCGTCTAAAAACATTGTTCTCGTTCTCGTAGGTTATTTAATAAATATTATGTTCTTCGTCCACTAAAGAGTTCCTCGTTGTGAAAACAAAAATGTATATTGCAGCGATTAAATAATTGTAATTTATATATTATCATTTATAATAAATAATAACGTATAATAAATGACTATAACTGATATATTGATTAATTTAATGTATAATTATCAATTTAATTTATATATAAGAATAAAATCATGATTCGTTGGAAAAGAAATTTCTATTTGAATGAAGATGATAAAATAGTTCGATCGCTAATGGAAAATGCCTTAGAGAAACGTCGATTTACGTATCGGAATTCTGGCATGCTCTATCTAATACTTGAAAATGAAACGTTATCTGTTGTGTACGTATGTTTGGCACTCGATCAGTTGACGGATCGAGTCAGAACGTTGGATGTAGATGAGCGATCAGTTGCATTAATATATAGGCCAACAAACATTACGAATTTCAGCTGTGTCAATACAGTGGAATTTCATAGGAAGCGTTACGAGCTGACCCAGAATATGAAAATTGCATTTCCTACCCCCGCCATCGAAATATCAATAATTTTTCATTTCGTAGCCACGGACAAATGAATCTCGAGACAGTTCGGAAGACTTCGTCTCATTTTTACATGTAGCAATTGTTCTAGACATTCAAAATAACTAAGAAAAAATTATATACTAAAAGTTATTATACTTCCTTGAAGAGGCTGATGCCTAAGGTCATTCGAAAGAACTTTTTCCTTTACGAAAATGTTCCCCGCGGCTTCGTTCAGGAGTAATTAACGAAAAACACGGACAAATCAGGTCTCGCTGTGCGCGGCGTTGCTATTGGCCGAGCCAGACTCCGCCCACTGCAGTCGCGTTCCGATTGGTCCGTGTTTTTCTTTTATAACTCCTTAACCAAGCCGCGGAGAAGATTTTCGCATTAAATCAAAATTTTTACGTTATTTAAATTTTTAAGTTACATTTAAATCAAAATTTTTGATAATAATAAATTGATAATTTTTGATAATAATTTCTAAGATAAGAAAAACTTCCGGAATCCGTACCGAAATCGAAGCCCGATCGCGTACTAAAAGTTCACGCTCGAGTACCGTTGGGAATCTGTTGTTTTTCGTCGAACCGAAATATTGGGTATCGAGTTTCCGATGGGGGATTGGCCGATTTTACCTGACTGGATTCTTGGGATCCATTTTCACCGGTTAGGCTTAGATAAAAGGGAGCTCACAGAGAGCTTGTGTAGCATGACCGATTAGATCAGTCGCCCGAAAAACGGAAGATCCGGGTTCGAAACCGGTCCTGTGACCCTGTTTAGCCTGGTCTTCTTTCGCCCTATAATTTCCAGAGCTGGGGTCCGCCCTTCTGTTACGTCGCTCGTATTATTTCGATCTAATACGCGGACACCGTGTTCTCTCGAAAATATTTTCCGTCGATCTGTCTCAAACTTAGGCTAATCGCCAAGCTCGAACAGATTCAACGCGATTAATCCTACGCGACGAATGTTTTTCGATTCTGATTTTCGCGCGATCGTCGACAACAAAATTTCGCTTCGTGTAAACACTCGTAAGTATCGGCGGTTTCTTTAAATTCACGTCTTAATTAATAAATTCATTAAAATATGCGATAAACGGAATATCTCGTGTGTTTATTATTGCGAGGTTCAGATTAAGGGGACAGTAAACAAATTATCGAACTCTATCGACGTTTTATCTTATCCGGGTTCACGTAAACGGTGGGCAATAGACCATTTATTTTGTAATTAACTCGTTTTCCAGAATGATTTCGAAGGGAGCAATTCTAGACTAATTCTAGACTAATTAGCTGCGAGTAGGACAACTTGTTTCGACGCAGAACGCATATAAAATGTATTCGTTGAATTTCACGGATATTTACCTCGTCGTGGACAGTTCACGTGTCCTGCTACAGCGCCCAACGACTAAATGCGGCGATCCGTTAATTGTTTAATTACTGTCGTGATGGTTACCGTATTGAAGAAACGTTACACGAGCTATTATATAACGTAAACACTGCAACTTGAACCGCGATAAATCGCTCCACTATGTAACACCGTCTACTAGATACACTTTGCTCTCCCTCGATATCCTGCGCTAATCGGCCGAATCGAAAACACTATCGTTGGCTAACCAAATTCCCGTTGAATTACCGCTGCCCTTTCTCGTGCAACGAATACTCAGTCAAGATTTAAACCCTAAATTATATTAACTATTTTGTATAAATTATTACTAATTTTAAATTTAAATAAAATTTTCTATATATCTCCTAAATTATATTAATTATTTTGTATAAATTATTACTAATTTCAAATTTAAATAAAATTTAGAACTTAGAAATATAGATTGCATCGCTCAGAATTCGACGTTGCACGATACACATAATTCTAAGTAATAAATCACAAATTGTACAAACAATTCAGTGATACTTTTACACTGATAATTTTAATATGTTTTAATATGTTCTGAACTGTTTCGAGTGATAATTGTCTGGATAGCCAATAAATTCGACGCTAGAATTTCTATTCGCGCGGAGCAATCGATATTTGTATGCTGAGCAATTGTTTACCTGGACTAGGTATGATCGCATAGAAAGATCCAGTCATAACGTGCTCCTCGATCGCGATCAACCGTGGCATCGTTTAAAAACGTCCCACGAGTCCAATAACACACGCGACAAAACTCCTAATCGTTTATTTTATACCTCAGCGACGCGCGCTCCGACATTCTTCGGTAAATAACAGCGCCTGCGCCCGGCGAGGTATCGTCACGAGGCGGAGAGCTATTATCTTTATCGATGCAGCCGAGAGAAAGAACAGAAATCTTGACGAGAGAGCTAGCGGGTGTTCTCCGTAGAAACGAAAACTTTCGAATCAATTTGTCTCGAATCAATTGTTTGCGATCAAAATCAATTGTAAAAATTTAACCTACAGAAACCAGAAGTGTGTTTTTTTTTAAATGAAAATTATTTTATTGAACGAGTCGAAAGGTACCAAGTCTAGAAATTGTAATCTCAATTCCACGTTAATTACAGCGTTAATTTTTTCGTTTATCTATGTAAATTCTTCAACAATTATCTCAAAATAATTTACAATTTTTTCAAACAATGTTCCGTAAGAAACAATAATATTGTACTTGCTATATTTGGTTTGAATAAATAAATAAATGTTTAATTTAGAAAGAAAAAGATTTTCTATCAGCCTGCAGCTTTGCCGCTTCGTTGAATAGACTACGCTTCGTGGTTACTATGTTGTTTGCGCTCGTTCGGTAGATGAATATTCGAGTGAACCCGACCGGCCGGCCGGCGCGTTACGAATTCATTAGAAAATATTAATTGTTGTCATTCGACGGGCCGAGTTATTTTAGGCGTCGAGTTCAACGTCGACCTTGGGTCGTAAAGTCTCAAATGGGATTCGAGAGAACTGCGTCGACGAACGTCGACGCCGCGGTCGCGAGCGTGCAACGTGCAGCATGCAACAACGCGCACCGCGAAGCCTGCTGCATCGACGTTTATTAATTTTACGAAGCACTTTTTCTTGTTACAAACGAGATCTTTACTTTCGATACATTCGCGAATCATTTACTCGGAACTTGTCTAATCACTTGACATATAATGACGTCTGGGAGACGTCGAAACTTTTTTTATGTTACTATTTTATAATGTTAATTATCGTCCATTGACATATATCGATCTGATCAAATGTTACGTAGCAAATTTCAAAATAAAATGTTCTGTTTCGTGCGTCGATTAATTTTCTGATCGAACAAATAAAACAGTCATTGATAAAACTGATTAGTAGACTGCGGATCTTTATGCATTTATCACTTCAAAAAATTTTCAAAAAATGCTAGAATATAAAATTCCACAGAATTTAATACGATTTTTATTTATTTCATATCTATAAAGATTACTACCACTGAAAATAAGATTCTATTTGTTCCCACATTCTTGAAACTCGCCTACAAAAATTAAAAATTGCATAAACATCCGCAGTCTACTGATTAGACACATTATGTGAATTTAGAAGATCTGCAGAAAGTTAGAGCGATTAGTAACGAAAGATTTATGCAGTTCATCTTGCAGAGGATAAAAATTGTTCTGTGAATTTTTAAAGGACTCTGGGCTTGAACGAAATTTCACTAAAATTGTTATTAAAAATAATTTCCATCGAATACCAGCAACCTCTATTCGCTGGTACGTGATTCACTGTACAGTTGTGTTCACAATTAGAATGTTTCTACAATGTACATTATAAATGTTTAATTAACTAGCATCAACAACCGGTGTTAGATGTTCACCTGGTATCCAAACATCTGCGTCAACCGCGTATCTAACGCGAGAGCGAAATTATACAATTTGGCACATCGAAATACAGGGAGAATAGGTGCAGCGAATCGTTGCGAAAACAAATTGCGTAATCGCGTGCAGTCGAAAAGTTAACGCGAGAAATCTGCCAACAATCGTTCCACGTGTCGTAACAAACAGACGTAGCCGATATTATCGCGTAAACAGAAGCTTTAAGAACCGCAACCTTTTATACAACTCGAACTGTACACGTGTAAACAAACGAACTACATATCTATCGTGTGTGGGGAATCTAACAAGTTCAGATAGCAAATGTTGGGAGACGACTGCAGAAAAATGTTATACAGTTTATAAAATCGTGCGTAAATTCTACTCGAATTATATCGTTTAATAGACGTTTTAATTAATTTGGACGCTAAACCTCTATTTACAGGTTTCAAAGTGGCCGAGCTTTTCAACGAGGGGCCAAAAATTTCTTGTCGATTCACGATTACAATAATTATGTCTGGCTCGAGTAATGTCAGGAGAGGTATAAAAAAACAATTTGCATAATAGTGATGCAACAAACGTTACTAGCGAGGTAAATAATATACGTGCACGTTGAAAGCCGTGTAGGTAAGTTACGTTTGACTCGCACAGTATTTAGCAAAGAGGTCGTTAATTGTAGTTGCAAAAAGAGATGCTTCTGCTTTCGGTACCCTTGAAACGCCAAGGTCAACGTTTCGAACACACCATTCTTAACAAAGCCTTTTTCCTCGGTTTAGCGAGCTTTCTCCGCGGAATGGCGAGGGCTGTTCGGCGCGACCTTGGCAAAATATCTCAAGGTCATCGGAATTAGACAGGAATCCTCCGCGTGGATAATGCTCGTCTCCTCCCGCTAAAAAATTCTCCCGTTCGATCCTCTAAACCGGTCTCCGATGAGCCCCCCATCGGAGGACGATCGTCGTTTCGGTTACCTTGCCTGAGTATGCTTTCGTAGATCCTGTAAGTGGTCTCGCAGTCGGCATCCCTCAGGCTGGGGATCCTGGCTCCCCCGTCCAGGCTCTGGCTCCTGTTCCGGAAGTCCTGCTCCTCTTTTTTCCGTGGTGCCGGGTCCTGGCACTCGCTCTGCCTCCGCATGTGTCCTAGCCGTCTACCGAAATGTTTGATCATCTCCTGAATACTGTGATGATGATGATGGTGGCGTTTCTCCTCGTCGCCGGTGGGGCTGGGCGACGTGGGAGACGCCCTCCCGTTAGCGCTGTGGTGCATCTGATGCATATGGTGAAGGGGATGGTGATAATGATGATGGCTGGACTGATGGTGATGGCCGCTACCGTGGATCGTGTGGTACACGGAGTGGCCCTGCGCCGGATGATGGAACAACGAGCTGTGATTCGAGGAGCTCGAGCCGTGCGAGGAGGCGTACGACGTCGAGGAACCGTAGGAGTACGTCGAGCTGACTGATCCGCGCGACACCCGCTTCTGGATGTGCTTCTGGTTCAGCAGCTCGTGGAGGAACTTGCTGTCGTGGTGCCTGGTGTCCGAGGCCGACGAGCTCTTCGACTCGTGGTTGTGGTGGTTCGTCCTCGCGTCGCCATTGTGCGATCCGTGATGGGACAGCAGGTGCGTGATTCCATGCATCTCGATCGACGATCCCGCCAGGCACTGATCTACTAAATCTATCTTACGGTTTGTATATCGGTTTAGACTCTTGGACAATTCTCCCACAGACTCCGCCGCGCGTTTTCAGTCTTCCGTCGATTTTCAGCTCCAACCGGACGAGATCCTCTCGTCCTCGTCGACGTGGAAGACGCTAGAGGCCGGGCGACACGCTGTCGACTCGAGCTGCGAAAAACATCATCAGACGGTATTGAAACGGACCTGACGAACCCGAGAGTTTCCGTGTCGAGAGCCGTTTCGCGCGACATTGATTACGCGAAACCAATTACGCTGTCGCTGGACGCCGGACACTCGTTAGCGCTCGAGACGCAAGGTGTTTCGCAAATGCATGTTCACGGACTCCCGATAAACCGACGATGGAGCAACGGTTAACTCGGCACGACAACTGGCAAGGAGAAAAATTCGTAAACTTCTTTTTGCAAAGAAACAATTGAGATTATTTAACCCTTTGCGGTAGTATTTATTTTTTGGTTTCAGCGATTCCAAGAATTTGTTTGTTACACTCCGTTCGGAATCTTCATCGCGAGTCTGAACATTGTACTGTTTAAATCAATTTTCAATCTCTTGCTGAATGTACTAGGGTAGGGGTCGGCAACCTGCGGCTCTTTAGTTCCATACGCAAATATTATTTATTTTATAAAAAAAAAACATTTAAAAATCGTTCTGAATCGCTGAATTGTGGCTCTTTAAAAACTTTGAAATTTTGTAAATTGTAATTTTTGACTCTTCCGACTCAAAAGGTTGCCGACCCCTGTACTTGGGGACCGAAAACGAATTAATTTGAACTCTAGTCGCGCACTTTACGTCCACGCGACATTTTCGTCTTTCTTTAGTGAGTAGATTTACCCGGCTGAAGTACTGCCGCGCATTTACGAAGCACCTTGTATCGACTCGGCAAACCGGTCGTTAGCAACCGGCCGCGAAACGATTCGTGGACTCTTGAGGAGAGTCGGATCGATACGTTCCGCGAATAAGTTGCGCGGTGTGTAAATCGAAATCGTCGCGGTTCCTAAATCTAGGCGAGGCTCCGAACTCTTGCTGCTGGTTTGGGCGGCGCGGCTCGCGAGAGCTGGACCGTGTCGAAACTGTCGTGTCAATCGAACAGAGCGATTCCACCGTGAGAGCAAAGGGTGTTTCGGTACGTACATGGTCGATCGGTATACAACCGCCGACAGCTTCACCTATCTGAAACTCTATTAATAGTTTTCTTCGTGACGTGTTGTTATCTAAGTTCTTCCGTTTATGACCCCGTCTTGCTGATTACAAACGCGATCCTCCTTTCATAGAGGAGAGCTCCAACCTTGGTAAACAACTAATCAGAAATAGAATTATCTAAAAGTTACGCACGCCCAAGAAGCGGTCTTTACAGTCCCCTATGAGAAACAGAATCTCGGAGGAGCTCGAAGAATAATTTTTCTTTAGATTGTGCGCGACTGCAGCGAGACTCATTTCACCATGCAGGAAAGTTTCGATCGGATATGTACACGATCTTAGTCAGCCGGCTCCCTCCACGAGGGACGTAGCTCGAGAAGCTCGTCCCAGCGGTGTAAAGTGTAAACACGCCGTGTAATGAAAGCACAACGATGAGGCAAACAGGTTTCGCCTTAAACTGGTGCGCGTATACTTTATTCGCCCACGCTGCGTACCCAGGCGCAACGTTGTTTGGTCGTTGCATGTGAAATGATCAATCTTGCGATGCAGATTCTATGAAATCTTTTAATCAATACTTGTTGTTCAGTTTCTGTTGACACGCTCAATTTTAATTTATTTTGAATATCTTTCGACGTGAATGTACTTCGTACGCGTGAGAAAACGTTGTCATGGCGGAAAACGCTTGAAAATATAGACGACTGTGTTATTTGCAAGAATACGATGATTTCCTCGTGAGAAAATGCAAGGCAATTTTTGTAACATTTTGTTTTATTCAACTTTTTTTATCGATCGTAAAATGTTAAAATCTGTATTAACGTTTTCGGCGCTCTGGTTCGATCAATTGTTACTATTTAATTTTCTTATTTAAGTTTCGGTCTTATTTTAGAAGATTTTCAAGAAAAATAATTGCGTCTGTGAAGTAATAACGTTTTATTTTAATATATATTAATGAATTGTGGGTTGTCACTTCACAGACGTAATTATTCTTCTTGAAAATGGTCTAAAATAAGACCGAAACGTCGATAAATTGCAAACATGCTATTAAATAGTAACAATTGACCGAACCCGAGCGCCGAAAACACAGATTTTGTTTTATGTTTCGTTTCGCGATTTTTCAACTTGAAGAAGCTCGTAGAATTTCTGTTTTCTATCACACAAAAAAATTGAGTTGACTCGAACGAAATTACTTTCCGAACCGACCCAATGTTTAGAGAAAAGTTATTATTACGAATGGGACGTTTCGCATGCAACCGGGTCTAATAGAAACTTTCAGTAGCTGCTGCGTAACCGACTGGAAGATTGTTTTCTGTACAAACGGAGCGATACTCGCGAACCTACGTGGAATCGATTTTTGGCAAGAGGAGCAACCGAAGACGTTTGTAAACAAGAACTCCGGGAAATAGACGAGTCTGTTCGTGCGCATCTGGCGAGAGCGCAAAATTAGCAATGCCATTGATTGATTAGCCTCTTTAGCCGAGAATGTCCAACAACTTCGGCGGTCTTTCATCAATGGAAATATTCCTGTTCCCGAGACGACGATTTTAGAGATGCGTTTCCGAAATTTCCCTGAAATCTTGCCCGGGGACGAATTTATTTTCCGTGTCGCCGACGCACCGCGGCTGACACTTTCGATACGCTTGTGAAAGCAACTCCGCGAGAGCTTATCTCGCTGAGTGGAATTTTACAGATGCATCTTTGAAAGTTCGTGATCGACATGCGATGATCGATATTCCGAATCAAAGTTAATCGGCAACGGTTCATCGAATTATTTCAGTGATCGAGTACGCTAATTAATTCCCATTATTTCTCGCTCGTTTCATTTAGCATCGTCGCGCATACCACGATCATTGCTGTCACGTCGTTTGTCGCTCGAGTTTAATGTTCTATGCATACGAAGCGGATCCTCCGGCATAAATCGAGACCGCGCGATTTAAACCCGAATCCGACTCGGATTCGTCGGATTTTTAATAACAAGAATGACATCTACTGCCCCGTATTTTCCCTCCAAAGACGTCGCTTCATTGTCCTTAACAATTTAAAAGAGTAGAGTGTGTAAATATTAGGTTGGGGAAAAAGAAATCCGTTATTTTTGCGTGAACTTCAAGACTTTATTTAACATGTTTCGGATTGTCCGATTTGGGTGAAATATGCACAGTTTTGTTCTATAATTTGTTGCCATTTTAAAGGTAGCTTCATAATGCCTCTCTCATAGAAGTCTTGGACCTTATTGGCGAAAAACTGTAAAATGTACCGAATTTTCTCTTTGTTCACTTCCATTTTTAACACCCTGTAACTCGCAACTGAATGGACCAAACAGAAAACAGCAAAAGAATTTTTTTAGTGTGAAACCAAGTCGCCCCGGGAGTTGAAGGAATTTTTGGACACCCTGTATACAGCTCTTTGATATTATGATTTTGACTTTGCAATTGCATGTATAAATTCTAGTGGTCGCTAATGACCTTGATATTATGCGACCGATATAAATAAATAATGAATGACATCCAGAACAAATTTCTCGGAATACGTTTCGAGCGTTCGAAGATTTATAACTGGTATGAGCACTGCACTTCAATCGAACCAGCGATCGTAAAACATTTCTTTCGCTCGTAAAATCTGCACAATGACGAGCGTGCCGACGCGGCGCGATATTCGAGCGACCAGGTCGAAAGAATTTTCCGTTCCACGAGCAGTCCGGAGAACCGACGAGAATCACGAGGAACGAAATCGTTACGCATTTCGAGGATCGAGGGACGCGCGATTAACCGCGGAATTGAACTGCCGAGCGCGCACGCTCAGTCGAGAGTTAAATTAGAATTCACGAGAACGCGTTTAGCACACGCGGTTGATTGCGAGATTAGAGGAAGTAGTTCAGTCGTCGATTATTTCGTTGTTTCTGCGAGAACGACTCGACGAACCGGACCGGGCCGGGCAGTCGTCAATTCCTAACAATGCTGCGCCTCGGTAACTGTCGAATGATCCCACTTTGAAGATCTCGATCGATCGCCGATGGCTCGGTGCAACGCGACCGCCGCGATGCACGGTCGTAAATGTGAATTTCAATTTTTCGCGAAAGCCTTTCCCGCGCGTGCGTCACGGGACAAAGTTCCCTCGCGACCGGCGGCTATTAACGATTGTTTCTCCGCATGTTGCGCCGTCTGGTTAATTCCATCAACCTTGCTGGGTAACTGATTACCACTTAATACGAATGATAAACAATTTCTTCGGCCGATAAAAATCATGAATATTTACGACGCCGAGAGCCAGACAGGTTATCACACGAAATCAATTTAATAACTATGTATCGACCGTATTTCCATAGTGTGACTCTCTCGCGGTAATTGCGTTTCCATAGAGGACAGGCGAGAACGAAAAATTGCCAGAGAAAAATATTCGAAAGATACTGTTAGATTATCAAGCAATAATAGTGCAACTGACCATGTACGAAAATGAATTTAGCTTAAATGAGAAACACTAACTGTCTCTTAAACCATTTGCATCATAAGGAAATATGAAAAATAAGTCTTTATCAAAGTTTTTTTTATTTTTTGTTTTACTTTTTTCCAACAAAGTTGAGCGTATGCATACGGCTCCGGTGATAGTGACCAGCGAAATTGAGCGATTAATTAATATGTGAAATTAATAAGCGAAATTGTATGTATACAGTGGATCCAAGAAGAATTTTCGACTAATATTTAAACAGTAATAATTTCGTAAAAAATGACCAGACGATCATAAAATTACACTCATTTTAAAGCTGAAAAGCTCTACTTTCGAAATCCATTACTCATTTTATTCCACGATCATTTTTCATGACGTAGCGAGCGAGAAACTGAAGTCGCGTTTCTTATCAAAAATGTTACACATATTCAAACGTCTGTGAAGACTATGAAAAATTTTTCTTGCGACTGAAACTAACGTAGATTTCAAGATTGAAGCTTCCTCTTTGCAACGACACCTTAAAAATTGATGTACGATTTTTTTTCACTGTTTTATGCAACAAAAACGGGGAACATGTTCGGTCGTGTATAGCCTCCTTGGTGTAACTTCTACTAGCTTTCATTCGAAGCTCGATAAAACAGCTAAAAAAGATCGTACATCAATTTTTAAGGTGTCGTTGCAAAGAGGAAGCTTCAATCTTGAAATCTACGTTAGTTTCAGTCGCAAGAAAAATTTTTTAAGGTCTTCACAGACGTTTGAATGTGTAACATTTTCAATAAGAAACGCGTCTTCGGTTTCTCGCTCGCTACGTCATGAAAAATGATCGTGGAATAAAATGATTGATGGATTTCGAAAGTAGAGGCTTTCAGCTTTAAAATCAGTCAAATCTTATGATCGTGTCATCATTTTCTACGAAATTATTACTGTTTAAATATTGGCAATTTCTCGAGAATTTTCAGTGTTGAAATACTTCTCGGATCCACCGTATCCGATGACAGTGACCACGAAAATTGAGCGTACAAATACGCTAATTTTAGCGTCTCACTTATTCAGATACCCATTTCCCAACGCATACAATGACATTGAACGTGTTCGAACGCGTTATCGACTATTTGTTAAGAAATAAAGGCAACGGGGAAAAGGTATTGTGCGATGCGATGCTGATGGGAGGCAAACGGAAGTGTCGATAGTTCGAAACGAAAGGAGGGAAGAATTGAAACGAACGTATACGATAGTCAGAAAAGTTTAAAATTAACTTAACACCTCCCCCGCTCGCTAACCGGCGCTGCAGTTTATCGGGAAGCTGAAATCACGGCATTGACCTTCCGGCGATACACGCTCGGGGATGTCCCGATTTTAACAACGGGGTCGTGTCGTCGTCGGTGTGGCAAATTTCGGGGTGGCGGCCGAGAAACTGGGTCGTATCGATTGGCTGTCGTCGTGTCCCCCCATTCTAGAGAAGTGCACGCGCTCAAAGGCATTATTATAGGTCTCCTTCTTCCTCCCTTCTTTTTGTTCGCGGAGGAGGCCGATGGCTGAATTGGTCGCGGGGCTAACGCAAGAGACCCGGCGACCACGCCGCGAAACGAGATTCGATTGTTCGATATCTGCGGAAGGGTTGTCCCTTCTTCTGTTTGTACCCCCTCGGGAAATTTTCAAATCGCTGAACGCGACCGGCTACGAGAAACGACGAAGCCTCGATCTAAGAAAACGGAAACTGCAGGATCTAAGAAAACTGGTATCCCCTCCACCGGGACTTCGACTGTAGCTGGTCGATAGTTAAAATTGTTACGTGCAATATCACCTTGAATAATATTTTAAACTGGTGGCTATGCATTTCTATTTGCCATTTGGAATATATTAACAATTACCATTAAAATGCATGTTAAATTCTCAATTCTCATTGTGAATAATTTTTCGACTTTCCTCCGATCATTAATGTTTAGCGGTGAACGATTATTTTTGTCGCTCGGCTACGAAGAAAGCAAGCCAAATCGCGGGAATTCTGAGACAGGGTTCTCTCGACGAACGTGC
This sequence comes from Lasioglossum leucozonium, assembly GCA_028454225.1. Lineage (NCBI taxonomy): Eukaryota > Metazoa > Arthropoda > Insecta > Hymenoptera > Halictidae > Lasioglossum > Lasioglossum leucozonium. The sequence goes on from CM052208.1 coordinate 9,040,754, forward strand.
TATTAACTAATTACTGTTTCGCGATGCACAACAATGGCTGAACTCGCTGCTCTGACGTCGACGACAGTGATTGTCCGTCCGCTCACGCACGTCTTTTGTAACGGAAATGATTTCCAATCCGGCGTTTAACGAAAATGAAGCTGCACGAAGAACGAAGCGACGGCTCCGGACGATTACGATAACAACAACACTCGCTACGAAATCCAACGAGCCGTCAACGATATTAATCACGTCCCGTTTCGGAAATGAAATCCGTTTAAAACCAGTGAAACAATTTCACACTGATTGAACGTTCCAGGCAGCGTCTCTGCGTTCCGTAATTTCACCGTGTAATAAACTTGCCTCGAAGTTCGAGGCATTATCCTGGAGGATTTCCAAAGTTTATAGAATTTAAAACCACGTTATTCAAAAAATTAAATATTTTTGTTCGTGGTTTATGAGAAACATAATGTACGGGAATTAAATTTTGTGTTCTTTGCGTACACTTTCCTCGACCGCTACTTTCACGCTAGAAGAAATTTCTCGTTTTTGACGCAATTCCAAAGATATTTTGGCATCGACAAACCCATCGCCAATGATCTCACCGGACGTGCGAGGCACTTTTAGAAAACCGGATAATTTTAGAGCGTTGGCTATTATTTAAAATCGGAAATACAGGACGGAGAATACTGCCGAAATAGCTTTTGATATTAAATTGGAAATCGAAGTATTTTATCAATTTATTGTTACTTAATGTCATCATAAAACGCTGATGCAGTTAGAGCGCGGACTTTTTAATCAACATCCATCATTTTCTGCGATAACTCTTAGGCACGAAGCCGAAACGAATTTAACTGTGTCAAACAATATGACCCTTGAACGACGTTTAAGTGAATCCAATCATGAAGCGTATTGGGACTTAATTGGTGTTTCTTATATAGCAATAATAACACGAGCAATAGTTTCTTCATTATTCAGCTCGTGGTAATGAACAATCGACCGTGCATTTAATGAGTGGACAACCTTTTAGTCATCGCGAAATTATTATATTTTTCGTGAATGAGATATTTGTAACTCTATGCGTTTAAGTCTTATTGTCTGCAATTTCAATGTAAAGGCAAACTTTGAATTTTTCGAATGTAAACTTCAAAAGTTCGAAAATTTAAAGTTTCAAGAATTCTAAAATTTGAAATTTCAAAAGTTCGAAAATTTAAAATTTCAAGAATTCTAAAATTTGAAATTTGGATAATTCTAAAATTTGAAATTTCAAGAATTCTAAAATTTGAAATTTCAAAAGTTCGAAAATTAAAAATTTCAAGAATTCTAAAATTTGAAATTTGGAGAATTTTAAAATTTGAAAAATTCTAAAATTTGAAGAACTCGGAAATTTGGAGAATTCTAAAATTTGAAGAATTCGAAAATTAAAAATTTGAAAACTTCAAAACTTAAAAATTAGAAAATTTTAATATTTAAATTGCGTTCGAGTTTGAAATGTGTGCCAGGCTTTCTGAACGACTCAATAATTCCCAACGTTTTCTCCCAGGAAGTGCGGCCACGTGCTCCGCGGCGGGAGCAATACGCCGCGAAACAAAGAAAGTTCAAAGGGACTATAAATAGTGGGTTTGTCTAGTTACACGGCGCGACGCGACGATGTAACTGTACACTCGTTACCTGAATCGTTATCAGAGTTTACGCGATCGACCTTTAAAACGCTAAACGCAGAGCGGGCGGTTACGAAGCAATACGGTCCCGCGAAAACTAGTCTGTTATACGTGCGTTTGCAATTACAACCCGTTCGCACAATTTACAACCCACCCGCTCTCTTGCTACCACTATGAAATCACAATGTTTTCGTCGATATCGAACAAATATTAAATTACCGCCTCCAAAGCATCGCGTTGTGGCTGTGGTTATGATTGATGAACGCGGAACCAGAATTCAAACCTGGACTAACATTTTTTTGCAATAAAGACCAAAAGAAATTTACATAAATTTCCCTGTTATAAGGTTAAACATTCAATTCTCAGTGCTTCGGTATTTTAGTGACATTTAAATATTTTAGCGTGATTCTTGTGGTCGGAGCGGTCGAATTTGAAAACGACATTTTAGGCGATCGCATGAAATATTAAAATCTGGATTCACCGTATTTATTTCTGAAAGGGCAAATTTTCCATAAAAAGAGAAACGATTGAATTTCGAACAGGACATTTGGATATAAATAGAGATGTTCTTTGCACTTCCAACGCCACCGCGATGATCAATTATTTGTCGTCTCGATCGCGCTCGTTCGCTGATTAAACATGCGCCGATCGTATTCGTTCTTAATTACCATATCCGCGTGTCTTGGTTTCTTCCGTTTTGAAAAACACACACAAAGGTGTTATTTTTTCACCGATAGAACAAATCTCGCGATCGCCTCTTCGTCGACGTTCGCGCGACGACACAAGTTCTATTTTAAGAGGTCGAACAACGCAGCGATTGTCCCGCAATTCAACTGTCCACGACGCGAGAGAGTCCTTAACAGTTTATTAATGAAAACGCAAATGAGCTGCCTGAGCAAACGGGAAAGGACGGTGGAGTTAAGTATGCCTGTACTGGGTGTACGGTGCACGCGCTGCTTTGCATTAACAAACAAGCGAATTAACGCACAAATAGAATCGTTCACGTGCTCCTTGTACGAAACGCATACATACAGTCCGTCCAAAAAGTCTCCGTACACCCTTTGAATTGATGTAACTTCTTAAGAAATGGACCACATAAACTGAGTTTCTTCAAGAATTTAGAAGAACTAGGTTACTAAACAAAAAATTGAAAGAACTTGTCCAAAAAATTAGTGAATATTGATTTTACAAATTTTTTATCTGGGTCTGCAATGAAAATTTGAAAAATATATTTTTCAGATCTATATATTTCAGCCCTCAAGCTCCAATCTTCAAATTTTTGTTGCTCTCGGCAACCGACTTCGATGAAATTTTCACTGTACGTATAATTGGCACAGATCTGCAGAATATATTTTTCAAATTTTTATTACAGACCCAGATAAAAAAAGTCGTAAAATCAATTTTTTGGGCAAGTCCTGTCAAGTTTCTTGAAATTTTCTTTACAAATCGTTTAGTAACCTAATTCTTCTAAATTCTTGAAAAAACTCAGGTGCTGCGGTCCACCTTTCAAATGTGTGCAATTAATGAATTCCGCCTTCGTCTTAATAACCAGTGGATGAATCTAATATTGCAGGAAAAGTGGAAGAAACGATGGTCGTGGCCAGACCAACTTTCATTGGGTCTCTACGTTACCGTCGAAACACCGTGTACGCACCGCATGCATCGATGAAAATATTAAACTTTACTCTCGAATTATGCGCTAACAACATCGGATAGCTCGATGAAGTATTTAGTGGTTCGTACGCGCACCCTGGGAAATGTTAATTACCCATTAAATGTCATAACTCGGTGGTAGAGAATTATCGAAGGACGACGACGATATTATAATCAAGCATTTATTGCCTGTTTAGCGAGCGTTCAGTAACTTCGCGAAAAAACACGAATTAATTAAATACGAAACTATCGTTGAAAGTGGATTCCAAAAATGGGAAGACACTCTCCATCGTGAACACTTTTGCAAAGCCTTGTGCAGGACGCCTCACTAAATTCTGCCTTTTTCATGATAATACTTGTTAAAATGTAAAAAAAAGTTCAGTTCAAGGTCAGTTCAAAGTCATCTCAAATGAACTTGACGTGACATTCGTTAATTTCAATCCTGAATGCAGTAAACTCCTTCCGAATGATTTTTTTGGATTATTGCAAAAATAATCAGGGATCTAGAGAGATCTAGAATTGATTAAATAAATAAGATCACTGTCTCACGTTGAGAGTCTTCCAGGTCAAATGTCAATCTCGTACGCAACCACCTAATAGGTACACCACGAACGTCGTCTTTATCTGCGATTGTCGAGGACTCAGTGCGTGACACGTCCCGAGGTTCTAATTACGCGTATATTGTTATGGATGCTCGCTTTGAATATGTATTATCGAACCCGATAAACGCATGAGTAGCGATTACATAAACCAACGACGACGTGCGGATAAACAGGAAAACGATACCGACCTTCTGCACGTTGATCCGACTTTGTGTTCGCGTCCACCTGTCTATTATGGAATTATCGATTATTTTTAGGTGGTAATCCTGTCTTTTGCGTGCTACTCGAAGTATTGCGTATGGTGGTGTACGCGGGCTCAACACGTAGGCACGTATTGATTGACATCGAGAAATTTTCGAAAAGCTATCCGCTAAAGCTTTTAGGTTTTATGCTCGGCCCGTCCGCGAAGCACCGGTTTCATTAATCTTTTAATGATCACGCGCACTCTCAATTCGTACAGTAAATACACGTATTTTTTATATTTGAAAATTGCAACATTTTCGTTCAAAATTATTTAGCAAGTAGTCTTTTCTCTTGTAATATCTTCAATAGGCTGACAATATTTTTTAAATTGTTCTAATGTTTTCAGTTACGCCTACTCATTTTATTTTATTGATACTTAATATCAGCAGTCCAGTGATGAGTTTTGTAATATTCTTAACAGGTTGAAAATAATACAATATTTTTTAAATTGTTCTGTTTTCAGTTACACCTACTCATTTTTTTTTCATTAATGCGTAATATCAGCAGTCCAGTGATGAGTTTTGTGATATTCTTAACAGTTTGAAAATAATACAATATTTTTTAAATTGTTCTAATGTTTTCAGTAACGCCTCTTCATTTTTTTTCATTGATACGTAATATCAGCAGTCCAGTGATGAGTTTTGTGATATTCTTAACAGTTTGAAAATAATTCAATATTTTTTAAATTGTTCTAATGTTTTCAATTACTCGTTTCTTTCCATGAATGCGTAAAATACACAACCTAGTGATAAAAGTTTTATATCCTTAACAGATCGAAAATAATACAATATTTTATAAATCGTCCTAATGTTTTCAGTTACGCCAATTTTTTTCGTGAACGCGTAAAATCCGCAGAAATTCTTTCGTTTTCACGGTTCCGCTTGCGAAGTTCGTGGGTAAGCGTATAATAAAATTCGCAGTCGACTGGCTCCGAACGAGAGAGCCGTCGGTTAAAGTGAAAAACGAACGAGGAAATATCGACGCCGAACGAAAGTATACAGGTCGTTGATACCGCTCGACGTAACCGGGTGCCCCGGCGTTACGTCACAGCCCTGACATGCAATTCAATACGCAAGACCGCGCGAGACCATCGAGGGAAAAAATCGACTGAAACGATAACTATGTTCCATCAGCGTATGCGACTGGACGACGAGCCTCCGGTTTTCGGAAGACGCGACGCAGAAGCATTCTCTCGCCACATGATATACATATGTACACCGCAGGACTGACCTATCTTCGTATCGGAGGATCTTGTGTATGTAAATGCTGATAAACTGGGTCACCGTCGGCGATATCATCGAGCAATACACGATATATCATTAGAACTTAAACAGTTGACATTGAAAGCTCCGCGAGCTAATTCCGTATAACGCATGTGTAACATCGTTATCGCTGCGCTGGTTTATGCAGATCCACGCTAAGAAGAACTTTCAAGAAACCGAATGGAATTATTCGATTTATTTCGCGAACGGTCTCGGCCGTTTCGGAGCTGTTAACCTTTAGTGGGCCGGGGTGGCCCCGCTGCAGCGGTCAGGTTCGTTGCATATGCAGCGATTCGCGCTTTGATTTTTTCGTAGAAGCGGGGTTTATCGAACCCGTGAATTCAACAAATTATGGTACAGCCCCAATTAACCGATTAAACGCGTTCGACGGACTACAGTAAAATATGAAATTGGCCATGAAAACTCGAAATTTCAATAAAATATTATTTGGTATGTTTGTATCTCGTCAACAATGCATTGTTATTTTTTTATCAAATAAAAATGTAATCCTTTCTCGTTTTCCGTAAAATTTATAATACTCGTTGCTCGATTTTAATCTCGTACTCTGTGGGGAATTTTTTTAACTAAATTCCGCACTTGACTGGTTAAAAAGTAAGGGGTGAAATCATCCATTGAAAAATCCATTTACGGTAAAATATTTAAAAAAAATGGTTGAAGAACTGTGCAAGAAAAAATCTTAATGTGGACCGTTATCAAGAGAGAAATTTTGCGTCTGTAAAGTGTTGTATGCTTTAGTATAAATTTAATATATATGGAATTAGTTTCATTAAGCAAGTAAGTTCAAGTCAACTAGCAATTCTGAAGCAATACAAAAAATATATGTATTCTTTTTAAAAATTTCTTCTTTATCTATTTCAATTTATGTAAATATTAATTCATTCAAAATATATAGAATTTTATATTTTTTAATTTCCTCAATTTCATCCACTTTAATTATTTTCCCAATTTTAAAATTTTCCACATTTTTAGATATTAATTACATATTAATTTTTAGATTATGATTAAATGTAGCAATACAAAAGATATATGTATTCTTGTCTCTTCTAAGACATTTTTGGGGATGAAGACGTTTCAATCACTGTAACCGTAAAGAAAATGGTACGGCAAGGGGTTAAAGCGACGAAACTTCGTCCCTATTATATATAGTCAACGTGACTATACATGCGCATAATGTGTGTAGTATCGACTGTAGTAAACTGCAGTGGCGTTGCAGCAAAGACGACCGGCGGCTGTTCCTGCTCGAACATTTTCTATTCGTACGTTCTTTCATACGTTTCCGCCTTGTTCATCGGCTGTTTGCATTAAATATTTATCGATCCGACGGCGGATAATTAAAATTTCAAATGAAAAGTATGAACGACCTACTTCTCCGTATAGGTCACGACGATGAGTATGTGGGCGTTGGAGAAGGGAGGAGGAGGAGGCGGATCCGTGGTTTCCAGAAGTTTTCGAAACTCGAAAGGTTAGAGGGCCAACAATTAACACGCGTGTGCGACGTTGCGTTACCTCGATGTCTCCGGAGATCGGGTACCAACGGAATAAAAATCTGTTCGAAGAGACGGTGCGTCTCTTCCGCAAATCCGCCGACAAAAATAAAAACTTCCATAAATCGTCGTAAGACCGCCGAGAGAGCACTACAACGTGATTATGAATTTAAAAGCATTTGTACGTTGTAGCTCGAAGCGCGTTACATAATTAACAGACGACTCTAAACACGGAGAATTATAGATACACGATCCGACAGAGCGTTGTTTACATGTCGCGGGCACGTTTTCTCGTGCAAAAAGCTGAAATAGCAATTTTCGTTGCGCTTAAAACTTAATTAGTATCGCTAATTAGCGGGCGTCGGCAACGAAAATTGCCTCTCTGACGCGTCACACGTTAATTCTCGAATAAAAATGGCGATCGTACATTTCTCCTGGACTTACGAGGTTTCAAGGTGACTCTATTCTTTTTTTTATACTTTTCTCTAGAATTCACTGACCTACAACACCTTCGTCTGCCAAGGTTATCCAAGGTCATTCAGCCGAATATTTTTTACAACCTGCTATGATTTGCGAGAGAAAATCAGAAAAATACCCAAGAGGAAATTCATCTGCATAAACGGGTTCGCAATAGCGTTGACCGAGTCCAGTTGCGAAACTTGACCCCATTTTTACTGTCCGGTGGACACGTAGAAGCGCACACTGGGACACCAGCATCGCGAAACCGTATCGCTTCGTCTCGAATCGTGGGCGAAATTCGTGCGAATGTACGACTGTAAACGCAGCGTAACGCCAATACCGTCACGACAAGGGAGTACAGTAATTCATTCATAATTGTCTGAAATATCCAAACGATAATTGTCTAGTCGCCTACCCATTCCACTGAGGGGCATATCCCGCGAGGGGCCGTGAAACTCAGTAGGACTCGGCCAATCACAAAACTTCTTTATTTTTTATTATTTTTTTATGGAACTTTCACCAATATATTTGTGGCATTTTTCTGATTAAAATGATACCAAACACGATAATAAATCGGATCGTATACAGATATGTGTATGGTTATTTATAATTATTTATTTATAATTATTTATTTATTTTTATTATGATTATTTACACGGGTAAATATCATCGGAATTATATCATATTTGGTATAATTTCCATCAGAAAAATTCCACGAATATATTGCTGAAAGTTCCATAAAAAAATAATAAAAAATAAAGAAGTTTTGTCATTGGATTTGTAGTGATTCACACCGATACACCCGACCCGATATCGGATTTCACTGCTCGGCGGCCGAGTCCTCTCGAGCGTCGGTGTTTTGTTCTACGTTCGGCAAAACTCAAAGAATAGTAACCCTTCACGATAATTGTCTTTGGCCAGACCCGTGGTATAGACAATTATCGATGAATTACTGTATTACGTCGCGGAAAACCTTGAGCCTCGTGGATTAAAGACCGCAGATGCAGTTCCTCTCAACAAATTGTAATTCGATTTATACTTGACGGAAGAGCCCGAGCGGGATATCTATACGCGTTTGGTAAAAAGACTCGGGGGGATCCATTTAACGAGATAGACCCGCTAACGAGATTCCGAAAGCTTTGCCCCGCTGTTCGCAACCATAACCCGCCGGCGTATCGTATCATAAATACGAAACGGCCACGCAGAAACACGCTCTTCATCGGTTTTCGAGCGCTGTGTTTCCGCAAAATAGAAAATTGCCGTGTAAAACGATGCTTTTGTTCGCAGCGACGTTGCGCGGGATTTGTTTTATTCCGGCAGATTTGCTTCGGATAACTTTTCCAAAACTCTGGGCAACTTGGGAAAACCGATTCAATTTTTCCTGGATAGTTTCCGTCTCCTTAAAATTCCTTGCTACTTCCCACGAGGAAGGTCGCCGTAGCGTGACCACACAAAATTACAATAATCCGGCGTCGTCCCCGAAGGCAACAACTTCTCGCATGATAATCCGCGAGGACGAGCCAGAAGCACGTTCCCCGAGACCGTTACTACACTGCAAGAGCTCGATTGAACTTTGCCTCGGTCTGTCCGTCGCGGAGTAACAGGTAAACGCGAGAGCATAATCGCGAAAAAATTCAAAAACGTAGCTAAACGATAACATTCTCTCGAGTAATTATTTCTCTTCCAATTAACGACGTAACGAAAATCGACGTTCGATCGGCGCGTCGACGCGCGTGCCCGCGACTCGATCACGTTTCTCGGCCGCCACGTGACCGGGGGAACTGTTGTTTACAGTATCGCGCGAAGAGACGAAACGCAGACCGAGCGTCGAGCCTGTTAACCGCGCGTCAATGACAACAATGCTCCGAACAACGGGCGGGGCCAAGTGCCGCGGAGCTCGGCAATCAAACTGAACCGGGCGCGAGCGCGCGCCGCAATTTTATCGCGCCACGCGGGACAGAGAGCCGAGAGAGAACGAGCGATTCAACGTTTTCGCATTCTGACCGAAACGCGGTTTCCGGTTTCGAGCGTCGATACGCGTGCGGATCGCGAAACCGGTTCCCCAAGGCCGACGAAGACCGCGGACTGCACCTCGCACGATGCACCGACAGAACCGAGGCTGGCGTCGCACGCTTCAATGGCGCGCACCACCGCGACCCACATTTATCTAGGACCCTGCACACCCTCTTCCGCGAACGATCGCCTACGCTGCTGTCGCGAGTAAACACCCCGATACGCGCGAAATATGCACGATGATTGCGACAAATTTCTCTCCTACAAGGTGTACCATCGTGGTTATTATTAGAAAATTACACGCAACGGTCGTGTGTTTTTAATATTTCTTGTTTACACCTGTCTAACCGCTCCGTGCGTCGCACGCGTGTTCTGTCTCCACGCGACTGTTGTTCAACAGCGAAGAAAAATAAAGCTCGTGCGAGATACCAGACCAGTTTCTTGATCAGTTTCTTTTTTTTTTCTGTGAAACTTTGACCAACGTGTTTGCGACATTTTCCTCTGGGTAGAACAACCATCCGAACAGATGGGATAGGAATGTAAACAGTTCAATCTAAAAGCGAGCTATACGCAACGCGATTCTCGGTTTACGAATCAGTAAAGATTGAATCTCTGGGCATTGCGACTAGGTAATTGTTCTATTATTCAAACAGGCGTATTAGTGTTCATTCCACTGATTAGTACGGATAATCGAGGCTCTGCTATGTGGTGAATTAAGCGAGCGAATGTGATCCAAATTCGTAATGGTGTGACCCCATCGCAAATTGTTGGAAGTTTCATAGCGAAATCATTGGGAAATATTTCTGAGAAAATAGGAAAATTCTAATATGTATATTGTTGAAAGTTTCATAACAAAATCACTGGGAAATATTTTTGAGAAAATAGGAAAATGCCAATATACAGGATGTTTCACCTAAATGTGGCCACCTAAATATAATCACCTAAATATCTCCTTCATTTGTGATGACATAACAAATGTTGTTAATGCAGTATGGATGCTAGCAAAAGACGAATTCTTTGCAAATGTTATTTTTTTCTCAAGGTTATTTTTTCCAGTGTTCACTTTAATTTTCAAAGATCAAGGTCATTTGAAGGGCATGTTATTATACATATCTGAATGTATTTTCCGATCAGTTACACGATGCAATAAAAAAAAATGTAGTTATGTGTCAAAAAACACAGATTACCTTGATAATTCCGAAAAAAATGATGTCGTGAAAAAAATATTTCTTGCATCACAATAACCTGAAGAGATATTTAGGTGGCCTTGCTTAGAAGGACCACCCTGTATATTACACAACAAAGCGGTTTATATTCGAAGAAAACGGCAGCGGTATTTTTCATAAATAATTTCGATTTTCGTTTTTGGCCAATGCTTGGCGATGCGTTAAGAAAAGACAGGAGCAATAGCGACTGCTTTGCTATCCAGAGTCGCGGAAACTTTGCTTGATGTGCTATCATGCTATATAGGTTTGCTCTTCGACGTTGTTTGAACAGGAACTTTGTATTGCTGATGGAGAGATTACGCTAATTTATATTTGTCTACGCAAGTCCGCGGGAGTTGGTTAAAAGCTGCTCGTTAAGAGAACAAATAGTAATGACATAGAAATCTTCTTAATTTCTAGAAATTTCAAGTAGAAGCTCAGTTGTGCAAGAAATAAAGTTCAAATATCAACGAGAAAGTCTGATTTAAATTATAAATAATTATGGATTATTGGTTAGGCGCGTTGGTAAACAAGTATTATATTTTCGCCAAGACAGTTGAAGATGTGTAAACATTTACTCATTCACTGGAACAACAAAGTAGAATGATTGCACTTACAGAAGGCATTTGCGTCAATCGGTAAAAATGATTACTCATTTGTACGGACAATTTATTTTTACAACTCTTCTCGACTGTCTCAATCAATAAACTGATCGCTAAAACGTCCGAGGGAACAACAATTCGAATGTGATAAAAACTGAGAGATGGACGTTTCAATTAATCATGCGCAATTTATTTCTCCTCGAGTTAGCACTTCTTTCAGTATTGTATATGGGTCAAGCTTTGACAGGGAAACCTTTGAAAACTGAATCTGCCGGTGATATTTTATTAACTCGCGCAATAAAGCGACTTTTATGCGGGATTAATACACTTCTAGTGGTAGCGCGAGGAGAAAACGAGAAAAAGTACGGTAGAAAGGATCTCATTTCGATCAGGAGTTCTAATTTCAGCTAAAGTTTCATTTATTCGTGGAAGAAACGTCGATTCCAAATTGTATCAAAAGAGTTTGAAAATTGCCATCGCGCGTCATGTTTCGAGATAACAAACATCGCTTCGAGAGAATGCTGAAAAATTTTCTAGAGTTGTTTAGCAATCACGTTCGCTGTTCGAAAGAACACTAAAAATGAACGCGTACGATCATAAATTTTCAAAGTCATCCACCGATAATGGCGCTCGTATTTCACAATGCGGTTACGAGTCTCGACGGCCGGCTGTGCTCGGTGGCCATGCACGGTGGCAGAGCGAAAACATCGTGAAAAATCGTGAGAAAAGGTTCTCGGTTTAAAAGAGAAGCCCGGTGACCTTGTCCTGTCCTTGGACCGCTACTGTAAGGATCTCAAGAGTTGGCACAATCGAGGATTGCGACGTCTATTGGCCGGCTTACTCCACATTTACACAGGCACTCCTTCGGGAACACTCCACCCTTGTCTACCCTCTCGCGTTATCTACGGATGCCGTTGTCAGAAAGCCAGCCCACGCCCCTGTTTCGCGGCTCCGACCAGAGCTGGACATCTTTTTCAATATCCGCTATCATAGCTTCCGAGTATTTAATTCAACGCGTTCGTTATCCGAGTAATAACGCTGACACAAAGAACTGCTGCACATCGGATGATGCGCTATAATGATCGAACGATCTTACGGAAATCTCTTTTCACCGGAGTACGCAATAAAACATCGTTGACGTGGAAATACCAAGATTATAAAAAGTTGGAAACGGAGAACACGTTGTGCCAACACGCGCATAAATCAATTCCGTCGCATATTAAAACGATTCATCAGTTTCGCTTAATAACGCTCACGTTAGGTCCAAGTTTTCGAGGCGAACCTTCCATGGAAACGTTCGCGAACTTAAACGCGAAGTTCGCTGTATGTATCGCGAAAATCAGGAACTATATCGTGATTGATCACGCGAAACTTATTTATAATTCGGTCACCGGCGGATTGTAAAAACCGAAAAGAAAATATTTTTAAACGGAAGTGGTACTTTTGACCAAAAAATTTTTTTGGAAAATGATCTGGAAAATATTTGGGACCGATTGGATCGAGGCAACCCGACGCGCATCGAATTTGAAAATTTGGAATTTGAAACTTTTAAATTTGAAATGTGAAATTTTAAATTTCAAAACTTTTAAATTTGAAAATTTCAAATTTCCAAATTGGCCCAATCCAACCGACCCGAAAATTTTTCCAAATCATTTTCTGAACACCTGTCACAATTCTGTGGCGTGAAACTAAACGAACCACGCAAAATAATTTTCGTCAAGTACAGCTAAGCGTTATGCGAACGAGCGCTGCGATTATAACCGAATGAAGCCGTAGATGTTACTTCGCCTCGCAATATCCGCGTCTCTGCCGAAGCTAACGAACGTGTAATACAATTTAACCGGTACAGCGTCTCCCAATTAGCAACCTATTAGCAACAGTGGCTTCGGTATTGCATAAATATTTGATTCGACTGATCAAGCGAATTAATTCGACTCTGACGTTCTGCCAATTCCAAAAGGCTCGCGATTTTTCATGATTAATATCCTGGACATGTCCCAAACTGATTTTCTAGCTTGTTAATGCGAAGATAGAAACTCAATCAAATCAACAGATGCCACAGCGCCTGTTTAAAATGATTTTACAAAATCCTATTTCTAAACATAAACCTGCATAATTAGTAAATTCCCAACAGCGTACAAATTAAAAAGAAAATATCGCGTTACTAGCGAGACGTTAATGTTTCCTCGTGCAGAAGTTTATGCTTGTTCGTCGTATTTTTCTCTTCCGAGGAAGAAATTCCTCGAGGGAGGTCCATTAGCCGACTCGGCGAAGCAAGTTACCCCTTTAATGTGATTCTAATTTCATCCGGTTCGAAAAATTCTTCAGACATTTCCGTGGAACGCGGTAGCACGCGACGACCGTCAGCCTAACCGAAAGGAAACACGACCGCGCAAATTAGCGGGACCGCTAAGTCGCTGGGAAATAGTAAACACAAGCTCGGGTCGACAGATATAGTATAAACATCACTGACCTATTCCTGTCCCGGGAGCAACTTTGTTATCATTTCTATTTTCGTTCGAAAAGTTAAGCCAGACCCGCGCGCACGCTACCCGTATCGCATTCGATTTTTTTCGCGATTATTAAACGGTCGAGGCAAAACTTGCAGAAAAACACATTCGGATCGTGTTTGTTTACACGCGCGTTCCAGCGATCGCACGCGCCGATCATTCTCGCCGGCTGACCGTAGGCCGCAAGATTCGGTCCAATAAGGTTGCGCAAGTTGGGCAAACGATTCTTACCGGTTCTGGCCAGACGGCGATGGCGGCAAACATTTCGAATGGAAAGTAACTAGAGATCGAGGGACTTTGGAATGGAAAGTAACTAGAGTTCGAGACTTTGGAATACGGTGTGTAAAAATAATTTTTTAGTTAAACCACTGGCTGATAATGATTTCTAATATTGTACACAGTGGACGTCTTCGCATTTTCAGTAATTGCAAAATAAACAAAACGGGTCATTTTCGCACGCCTGCTTGTTGCGTTAATTAGGTCAGCGATCCAATTTCGTTGAAATGCTCGGATGGTTCGAATGCGAACTTTAAAATTATCGGTTTCAATATGTCGACTGTATGTTCGAGAAATGGAATTTACTCGCGCAGACATGAAAAGTTTTTGTTTTATCCGATTACTTTGATCCGCGTCGGCGATCAACATGTTGCAATCTATTGAATATAGATGAAGTTTTTTTTTTTGTTTTTTAGATCGTTAGCACTGCCAAGAATCAGTTGCTCGAACGCCGTCACTTACGAGCGCGTCTAATCGAGAGCCGACTACTCAGCTGAAAAACGAGCTGAGCTAAGCCCGAGTACTCGAGTATGTATTTCAGCTAGCTCGAATCGTTGGAGTAGTCTTTTTTCGGCGACACTTCCAAGTCTTGCAGTGTATTAATAGAACAGCAACGAATTATAAACAAAGCAACCGTTTTTCTGCTAAATCGAAACGAAGTGAATTCAATGAAACATGTTTGAAAATTTTGCTATCGACGCAGATCCGTTAGCTCTTCGGTCACTTCTGCTTCGTGTACATAGACACAATCTTATCCTCGCGACCCTAACCTTGGTTAACGTTGACATAAACATATCAACAAATTTAAATGCGAAGTATACGCTCTGGAGGTCAACAGAGAGAAAATAAGGTAAATACAGTAGAGACTCCCTTACCTCCGTTATCCGAACACCGTAATACACGGACAATTATCCGCACAACGTTCGGTAGCGATGTTTGCATACAATGTATTTAAATATAATCTACTAGGATGTGATAGCGACATCAATGATGTATGTAATGTTTACAGTGCGATAAGAACAATAGTAACGATGAAGATAACATAAATTTTACACAAATAGAAGCAGCAAACGAAAGTAACGATGAGAACGTGTTTTCTCATGTCGAAGCATTTGAGTCATTTGAAAAAGGACTTCGACGGTGTGAGGCACAACTCCTGCTTACAATCAAAAATTTATGTAATTTAGCGGCTGAAAAGATATGGGACCGTTAAATGTTTGAAGAAACTGAATAAACTTGAATAAATGAAGTTTAATACAAAAGAAACTAATCGTTCTACTATCCGACCACTATTGTCTCCCTATCAGAACTGTTACGCGAATAGAAGGCGCAACTTCGAAATCGAAGGGAAAAGTCGAAACTCGATCGACCTTGATGAAAGTGTCCCCAAAAAGATACTCATACGTCACGTATGCTTGAACGTGACCTATAAACTCGTCCGCGCCTTTCCTTATCGCCGACGAAACAGCCGATAAAAATCAAGAACACTTTCGCAACAATACGAAACGCAATGAAGATTTCTCGAGACGAAAATTTCAGAAGTCGTTTCTAGACGGTATCTCGAGAACAACGTGCGATAACGAAGGGGGCCAGGAGAAAAAAGCGCTCGAGCAACGCGGGGAAGTACGTGAGGTTAGTCCCGATGCATTGTGGGGCACGGGCAGAGGAGCAGAGGCCAAGAATCCCCGAATCCGATGACTCGATTCCCATCTGCATTGCCGTGAACAAAAAGAAAACTGGCGAGAGAGCGATCGAGAGTGTGTCGTTGCATGCCGACACATCGGAAGAGGCGCAAAAACGCGTCGCAGCGTCGAGGCATCGGCAGAGAAGCACGGAACCCGACGCCGAATGTTAATATGTAGGTCGCAATTAGCGAATTTCGAGCGGGACCGTGGAGAGAACAAAAACTCGAGAATTACGCGACGAAATAAACGCGAGGGAGGGGGGTCCGTTAACTGGAACGCGCGGCTTCATTCAGGTTCCCAACGGTCCACGGGCTGAGAATCAATATACAAGAGACAAGAATCGAGCGTGTTGGCCGCGGGGGCCACTGTACACTCGCGGTCATTGTTGTTCGACTGTTTCGCGTGGATTTTTCAGTGACGAACGGCAGGCGATAACACGCGCGTCGTCGTCGGGCGAGCGCGTGACACGGCAGCAGTGCGTTCGGAACCTCCGACGGCGTTGGGCGACGTTTTCCGTCGGCGACTCTCGACAATTTCGCAACGAATTCAACGAGACACATTTTTAACGCGTACTTACCAAGCGAGAGAGAAGACGAAGGCTCCCGACGACACTTTTCACTCACGAGTTAGCACCTCGATTCCGCGAGAACCGTTCAGGTTCGAACACGTTTCGCACAGAGCGCGAACAACACTGAGATCCGCGGTAATCGGGCGACGGTACTGATCACTTCGCGGCCGGGTTCACGGTGAACACTCGGGGCGGACAGAGTTCCAAGCGATCGTCATCGGACGAGAGAGATCCGCAGCATTAGGCGGAAACTATCTCTGACGTGTGAACGTGGCAGGAACGAACGTGCCCCGAGCTCGGTCGACGCAGGGCACCGCGCGCCCCGCGACAATGTTTACAGGGTCGACGACGACGACGACGGTGGTCGTGGGCCGCGTCGTTAATGGCACGACGATATTCTCGCGACACGTTTGAAGAGCCATTCGACCGTTGACGTTGCAACGGGTGGGGGACGGGAACTGCGCACCGGAAAATCAAAATGATCAAACGGGGAAAGCGAGCGAATTCGCGGTGCGTAAGTGCTCGGACGAGCGCCGCCGTCCAACTACGTTACATTTCGCACGTAGAACCCCCGTTTCGGTGACTCGCGATCGTTCGCACTAGCGCCGCGAGATCCAATTAACCGGGGCTACGATTAACGCAGGGTCACGAGAGATGGCCCAGAGAATTATCGCTCGTCCCCGAACGATGATAACGTTCGAAGGATCACTGATCGGGATATACGTATTTCAGAGTGTGTGTCTATATACGCTGGTGAACGCGAAGCGGGCAAAACTTTCAAGCAAGCACGTGCCACCGTACGCGTTGCAGTACAAAAACGTTCTGAGGCGCAGGTCCTAGCGACTACGGCTACCGTGTCGTGGTCCGTGCGTGCTTCGGAATCTGCCCGCCATGTTAACCGCTGTCGCACCGTGGCGACATCCCGCGGTCACGCCGCGAAACCTGTTCGGACAGGTATCGACTCTCTCGACCGCGGGTAAACGCCGTCGACTTTATTGACCGAGTTTTTTTCCCGCCATCGTTTTTATAACCCCTTGCCGTATTTTATCGAGTCAAACTCGAAGATTTTGAACAAAGTCTAACAAATACGAACGTTACGCCTTTCTTTTTAGATTAAACGAAATTTGATTTGTTTGTAATCAATATTTCAGCATTAAAATCAATGTAGCAATACAAAAAATATATGTAGTTTTTTTGTTTTCTACGGCATTTTTGTAACCGTAAAGAAAATGGTACGGCAAGGGGTTAATCGGTTTCGAAGTCCAATGATAGTCACTTTCTTAACAGGCCACGGTAATATGTGAGTTAGAACGTAATTAGACCGAGACCGCTGAAATTTTGCGACTGTCGGACGCGAAGCTTAGTTTAAACTTTATTGCGGATTTATTAACCCTTGACACACATTAAAAGTTGCTGTACCATTATCCAAAATATTGTCTACGTTACTAAACGTTCAAGTATTTTATGAGTGGATCTTAATGCAAAATTGAAATTGTCTACACGTATTGCAACAAATTTCAGTGAAATGGAAATTTATTATCTTTCTTAATACGTTTAATAGGTTGAATATAATGTAACAGCATATTTAAATTTTTTTAATGTCCCCACTATTTTTTTTTCCACTAATTTTTGTCGTAAATTCATAAAATCTGCTGTCTATGAGGTTATATTCTATTATATCTATTCTATATAATGTCTATTCTATATAATATCTGAGATTATATCACAATTTCTTATCCATAAAAATCGGAAAAATTTCGCTGCGGTGATTTAATTGTCCAGTAATTTAATGAGAAGGATTTTTCTCTGAGAGAGATAGTTGTGCTCATTTAATTAATACTTTTTAATGTATTCCGGGAATAAAGAAAGATGCGACAAACGCATAGCATTTATCAGATGGTATCGCAACCGAGTAACGTTTCTCGGTTATCTTGACACACGTGTTCTATCACGACTGCATCAGACACTCGATTCGTAATCGGTAGTTGATATTATATGTATATTTAGTACTTACCCTGCGCCGCTGCTTGTACCTGGTGTTGGGCCGCGGCGGTCCTCTGCAACAGAAATTTGTCGGTATTATTTATTTATCGATCGAAGTAGTTTCTGCTCATTTAATATTATCGCACAAGTTGTGCTTACTCTAAGAATCGAAATTTTTACGCTATGTTAATTCTAGAAGGAAATACTGTTCATTCATTATTCTTATCAATTGTATTTGCAAAATGCAGACGTGTAACGATAAAATAAATATGATACTTCTGAGTGCAGTTAGAATTACGTATGCTTATATACACGGTGCAAAGAAATCGTGGGAAAAAGAAGGTGCTGCAAAATTAAGGTCTTCGAAATTCAAGGTGAATAGGTCAATTATTCTTATTTGCGTCGTGTTCTACTCGTCACAAGGGTAGAAAGTGGGAGTCAGGTAAAATATGACCTTCAGAATTCAAGGTCGAACACTTTGATTTCGCGGTGCCTTCTCACAATTTCTTCACAGCCGATTTGTACGTATTTATGTAATATTTAGCAATGCGCTGCGACTATAAATGTTTAAGTACATTTTGTACGATCAGACGTATACCGGAGGCCTCGAGGCTCTTCGAATCCAAGGAACGGCTCCTCGGCTTCGCGCCGAAATAGTCGTCCTTCTTCCCGCCCTTTATCCATCGAAAATACGAAGACATGTTGCACTTTTGTCACTTCCAACGCACTGTTGTCACGACAATATCAGTCACATCACTTCAGGATCCACGTAGCGATTAATTTCACTGTACGACAGTTGTGATTTGTTTTAACGGACGAAAGAACAGATGAGATTTTCAACAACGCCGTAGCCGGGAAATTTATACGAAAAAATGATTCGATCGACACGCGATTTTATTCGAATGTTTATTCGAATTTTTTCGTAAGCGACGCGGACAATTTAATCCTCGACGCAATAAGGGAGCGTAAATGCGATTCGTACGTGCATCGCGAGGAATTATTCACGCTCCATCGAGCATTTCCACGATTCCAATATTATACGGATGACCTCTCCTCGTCAGATTCGCGACAAACAATGGCTGTGATTTACGCAGGTTGACGCTTTCGCGAACTGTCCGACGAAAACAAAAATCCACGGCACAGTTCGCTTCTAAGAAACTGGGTCGGGGAACACTGAATCGGGCTACGCCAGATTTTTATTAAGATACGGTTGATAAGCAAATTTACGTTTCGCGCGTCGTACTCGTGAAAATTCGCGAGCTAATCGAACGCCCCGTCGATTTAAGCTCGTTCGACTCCGCAGAGTCCCGGAATTCTGGACACGCTTCAATTTTTTTTAATGCAACACTAGAATTCGCGTCAGCCGTTTCACGAAGTCGTGAGAGATAGCGAAGTTGAATGAATTTAAATTGGAGAAATCTCACTGTTAAATATGCAAAAGTAATGTTTAAACAATCGGCGAAGAGATACCGCGAAACTGGAACTTGAAATACGAGAAAACTCTTATCTGATAATAATTCGCGCGGGACTGAAGATGATTAATTGGAACAGGGAAACGCGATTTTGTTAATTACGTTATAGTAACAACTATCGAAGTGCTTTCGTAAAAATTGTTCATTCGACATTCTGGCTCGTAACCATTTCGTCATACAATACTTAACATAAACGCGCTGCTTTTATTTAAATTACTAATGCGCTGTCCACAAAAAGCAATTACACACACGACAGTTGCTAATAAACCGTACAGAAGTATAGGTGTTCGTGAAAAAAAGAAATGGAGAGGGGTTGGACGCAACATCGTACGAGCTTACAGGCGACCGGGAGAGAGTGTTACAATTTGTAAGCAACGATTAAATTTACAATTTCAATAATCTTGTCATTTTTTAGGAAATTACCAACTACGAAAAAGTTCCAATCACTGAAACCGTAAAATAGTAGTGCAAGGACTGCAAAACTTTTGCAAACCGATTAATTTTCGTCGAATTGCAGCCCGATAATACGATAATTAGTATTATTTCCGAAGTTGCTACCATTACACGGTAATTAACATTAACCGACTCATAAACCTCTCGTCGATTACACCGATCGTCGCGTGCAACGCGTAAATTGAGGCGTCGAGGATAAAGATGCTCCTTAATGATACTCCTTCGAAAGCAACAATTATGGAAAATTGATCAACACGGGTAGCAAATATAACGCAATTACACGCGTACACGAGAGTTTCTAATAAAAACCGTGCAGAAGTATAAGTGTTCGTGAAAAAAAAGAAACGGAGAGGGGGTCGAAGGCGCAGCATCGTACGAGCTTACAGGCGACCGGGACGGGGAGGGGGCCGCGAACTGCTAGCTTTCAGTTTAGAAGAACCGAACAATAGAGCAGCAGCATCGTCGATGAACTCGAGACGTCCTCCGCTGCCACGAGTTCAGCTTGTCTTTTATAGCGCCGCCGAGTAAACCGTAACAGACTTTATTTTCCCGTAAAACATTTTATAATTATCGACGTGCGATCGTCGTCGGAGGAGAGAGATGCTGCGAAACCTGACGCACGGGAATTCAAGTGGAAGCCGCGTCCGCCGATGTATTCGTAAAAATAAATTAACGTTTTAATACACTCGAGAGCTCGAACCAGAACGCGTTACATCCACGCTGAATGTTATGCAAAAGATATGCGGCAAAAGGTCGACACGTCGAAGTGTCCACCGATACCTGTCCGACGGTCTCTCGAAGCTTGTGATTCTCCGCTAGATCCTCGGAGTATTGCGCGCTTCGAGTAGAGGCGCGAGGATTAATTGCCGCGGGGATAAATAATTTCGTGCGGACGTCGCGGTTAAACAAAAGCCGGAGGAAATTTGCAAGTGACTATCCGAGAGCCGGAAGAGCGCGCGGTAAATTCGCCGCAGCGAAAAAAGGGACTTTACAACGTCGCGATACCGTCTCTGGAAAAGTCGATTTCGCAAAAATTCTAGACATACACGGTTCACGGCAAAGATGTTCACGGATGATGCGATTGATAAGCAGAAAAGTAAGTGAACTACTAATTGCGACACAAACAAACCCGCGCTCACACACGTGATTCAGCGAGGAAAGATGCGCGCGCTTTCCTAGCACCTTCAGCGTTCCAAGTTCCGCGAGTCACTGAGTGAAAAACACTCCTTTGAGCTTGTCTTTTTCTCGGCACCGGAGTCGCATATTACCCACACACACACGCACACACGGACGCAAATCTACCGGTCACATATATACGCGCGCAAACACGCACGGCTACCTCTACTCCCACCGAAATCCGAACGTCATACTCCTTTCGCGGGCATTTAAACCAAGGACTCACCCGTATTGTTTCGGTGTTGTGTCGGTTAACACTTTATCTACACGGTGGTATGCAATTGCGACAATTTTTTGTCTCTGTGCTTCGCGCGTCCACGGTGGCGCTCTCTGGCGCAATCGTAATCGGTGAAACATAGGAACGAAGATAATCTCTGGTTCTAATTAATTCATCAACGACACTCGTGTAACGGTCATTTAAAATTTGGAAAAACTGGCACGGGAAAAAACAAGTGTACAGAGTGTCCAAAAAACAGGGATCCTTGGACCATTTTTTAAAAATGTCCGCCTTGGATTCTATCGAGGAAAAACGCGGACCAATCAGAGCGAGGCTACAATGGCATCGCGGCGCTCTGATTGGTCCGTGTTTTTCGGTAATAGTTTCTACAACGAAGCCGATGCGGACACGTTTTCCTCGAGGCAAACGTTCGAATAACATAAGCAAGGTCCCCTTTCTCCGCGATTTTGTCGGACACCCTGTATAAAACGAGGGTGCTATCGTTATTTGTTGCGATATTTTCCATTACGATTTTCAAAGTGTAACTAATCGGGAGACGGTGGTAGAGATACATACATTTCGCATCGGTGCGCATATCGCACGACGAAAGAACTCGATTTGCATGGCGCGCATAGCGAGCGAGCTGCGCGGAAAATAAAAAATTCTAATCGCTCGAACTCGACTATCGACTTTGACACTGATGCAATGGAAACGACGGTAACAAACCGCGACCTTCTTTTTCGAGTCGCGTTTGGTCGGCAAAAGGAAGCCGACGACGTTTAATCGCCAAGCATACTGCTGCTCTTTGCTTAATCGGCCGTTGAACAATAAAGCAAACCGCCGAGCCGCGTGCCGACACTGCTTACTTTAGGTAGATAATTGTTCGTTTCGTGTCGACGTTCAATTACGGAAATAGAGCGGAAGATTTCGAACACCCGAATGCAAAATATTTTCACGCTGCATCTAAATGCAATTTCTCGACGCTGAATACATGGTTTAGCTTGTGAAAACGACGAGGCGCTGTTTATTTAGATTTTGTAGCAATTTTTATCTGAATATATGCTTGGAGAAAAAAATTCTATCTATTTTACAAGTTCCACGTTACTAACTTTATTATTTCAATATTATTTCAAATGAAAAATATAAAATTTTTCAGTGTTATAAAGCGAAAGATTTCGAACACCCGAATGCAAAATATTTTCACAGTACTAATATTGATAATACCTAATATTGAAATAAAAATAAATTTTTATCTCACTATATATTTGGATAAAAAAATTCTGTCGATTACAATTTCCACGTTAGTGACATTATTTCAATAATTTTGTCAAATGATAAATACACAAATTTTGAACCGGCAGGTTTAGTGTTAAGGACCGCAATACGTTAACAAACCGATTCATTTTCGTCAGATCGAGTTGTGGTTTGACGTAATAATTTGTGCGATTTTATAAGTTGTTGTCATTATTGAAATTGAACGTTACGAGACGATTATTAATCGGACGTCGCGTGCAACGCGTAAATTGAAGCGCGCGTCGAGGATAAAGATGTTCCGTAGCGATACTCCGTCGAAAGTAATAATTACGGAGAATTGATGAACACGGGCAGCAAATATGACGCCCCGGTCCGCAGGAGGCCAATCAAATTTCGACGCAGGGGACAACAAGCGAAACTGGTTACTCGACGCGCAAAGCGAAACTGTTCTCGAGCGACAAGTTCATCGGGAACGCGTTACGGAGATCGGGAGTTATTTCAGCCTGTGATGCGTTTACACGAGCCATAAACGATTACCATAAAAATCAAACCGAACGAAAACTGGCGAAGATGCGAGCGCGCGGACGTGCACGTGGTGAACGTGTCGAGGCAGCACGCGTTACGCGAGCCAGGCGAACAGATAAAACTTTAATGGGTCCACTTCGACTCGGGTAACGTCGTTAATTGTACAGGTAAACTCGGCTGTTCGGGATCCTCCAAGGTCTGTAACGTATTACGCTCTCGCAGCGAAAGGGTGGAGGATGCTCGGATCTTATTAAAATAATCGGAGAGACGCGACTCGCGTTAGTAACTTCAATGTTTGCACAGATGCAATTTACGACTTGATGGCAAACACCGCCGCGCGGGCAGCCCGATTTCGAGCTTGTGTCTTCTGATACGGGAGCTGCATTTGTCGAGAGACACGGCCAGAATAAATCGGAAAATGTCAATTTTTTTCAGAAACTTTGTCTCTTGGCAAATTGTTAACGAGAAATCAAATGAAATTCTGCATGAAGTCACTTTCAAAATTTAAAACGTCGTCAAGTTTTGCTGTTCTAGCTATCTTAATTTTTTTAGCAACACCTTCAAAAATATATATTGTTATTCGGTGAAGAAAATAATTCTTTATTTCAGAACGTTATGGCACCGTCTACCAATTATTATCTACAAAGCTGGTCTGTCGGGATAATTGTTCGAAAGAGAATGATCCTCTGGACGACTGGTTACGCGTTATTCGAGCGAACGGAAGTCATCGTTTTCTCGGTCCATCTGTACACAATGGCAGATGCTGCCAAACTATTACGTGAAATGCAAAGTGACAAGGTTTTCTAGTTATAGTCGTTCGAATCGGGGGAGAGAAAAGACGGAGATGCATAATCGTCGACGTCAAAACACGTATTCTCTGCTTTCAGAGATGATCCTTTTGTTCGCGGAGATACCATTGTCGGAGCGGACCAACAGCGGTTCGTTCGTTTCAAAAAGTCACGCTCTGCCGAGAGCAGAAACGTACGGGACGAAGAGACACGCTGGAATTTCGTGTTCTCCTCTCTTGGAGCGCACGAGTCAATAGCCTGCGCGTAAACGACAGAGACGGATCAATTTTTCTCCGGATAGAGATGTCCATTTTGAAATATTCTACGTTTAATAGAATAAGATATAATTTCCAGAAGGGTGAACTAAAAATTGAAAAGAAGAAACAAGAAAATTAATTTTGTAGCGGAAACAAAGTAAAGAATATCTTTTATTATTGAAGCATATCGCAGACTTCCGATCGAGTTGCATCGTTTCTATGGAAGTGAAGAGAAGTCAGCGTTTATTGGAACGGAATCGGTCTTTTCTGATATATAACGACTCGTATTTCTCCGAGTATCAGTTTTCCAGGATACAGACCGCACGAAACATTATCCACTGCACCATTGATATCCAATACAATTCCTAGGATAGAGGCTGGCGTCTTTATCAACAGCGCGGATAAAACAGGGACCTTCTCTGATCGAAATTCTCCTGTCTCGGTCGGTAATAACGCAGTGCAATCTCTTTGCATCGTCGAATACAGAGACTTTTGTTGATCGAGCAAATTACTCACCACTTTCCGTTTGTCGTCCCCAAGCAGAGCACTGTGGCTCCTGTGTCTGATGAGATCCATAACCTTGCTGACAGGGTTCCTGCTGCTTTCTGATCCTGCTCGTGGACGTCCCATAATCTCTTTACTATGATCCTTGCTGTCTTTGTGGTGATCTTTATCTGTACGCACGTCTATGGACGAGCTTCCATGGGAGCCTCTGTGCAAAGACTGCTGGAAATACAAACAAGGTATTCGTGAAGCCGATGAAACTTTTCTCTTTTGTTGCTTTCTTTCAATTTTTCATATATGTACGACTTAGGAGCATGAAAATTCTGCGACCGATATTCATAATTCTGTAGCGGTGTTACATCACTGGAAATTATGCTATCTATTCATTTTTTTTTTTAAACCTATTCACAATTCGGCCAAGTACCTGCACAGCGTTCTTCATGTTCGCTATAATACTGGGCTTCCTTTTGCTAGCATCGGACTTGCTCCTTGGTCTGAAGGCGTCGAGGAGCGCGGGCTTCCTAGTCGGGCTGGCCGTGTCGTCGACAGTCCCGCCGCTCCTTCTGCGTTCGACGCTGCTGCTGCGGCTGTTGCTGCGGCTGGTGGATCCGGATCGAGTGCCGGAAGCTTTCCTGCCCCCTTTGCTCGAGCTCGACGAACTCGAAGGTTCCGCCGGTTGTGGGAGAGGCGTCGACTTTCCGGAGCCGGGAGCGCTGCCAGAAGTCGGTTTCCTGATGGTCCTCGAGTGCGAACCCCATGTTCCTGCCACCAAAAATAAATTGTTCTGAACAAACTCGCAGCGAACGAGGATTTTAACACTAGAACTACCAAGGGTGTCAAAATGACTTGTGTGGCATTTCTTGTAATTATAACTCATTTTAGATACATTTTGTTTCTTAAAATTTTGTATGACTTTTTCTAAGATATGCAAATAATTAATTCTGCAGAACAGTTTTCTTTTTTTTATTTTTTTGGTGTAAAATTTTATGCAGTATACAGTATTTATGCAGAACTACGTCGGTAGTTCTAGTGTTAAGAAAGTCTTCCCCATACAATTCCAAATTTTTATGAAAATATTTATGCCTTATTGTTATTTTCAACTACCACCATCACACGATTATTCGTGATAGCACTGAAAGGTGATCGTACCTGCACGAGGTCGTTGACCCTGATCCTGGGAAGCATGACTCGAATTGTCGGCGTCTTCGGTGACGATCGTCGGCAACGGCTGCGACCCAAGTTCCTGAAAAATGTCGGCGTTCGTTAAATTTCGTAATAACACTTTTATCATAATTTATCGTAATCGTACAGAGCGCGCGTTAAAGGTGAATCATTCCAGTGGAAGAAACGTGTGATTCACTTTTCATTTTCTATACGGTGCATCGTAAGCACAGACTGTAAGTTTCTAGTACAACAGAAATAATGTGTAACGCGTACCGAGAAAACAGAAACGATAAACGGCCTGTTCGGAATTTCCCGAACCGTTCTCTTCACCGTCGATATTCTTTCCTTCTTATCTTAACTATCGCAGCTTCCTGTTGCGTATGGCGATCGCAATTTTGAAGCTCAATTGTCATTCCCGATTTTCCATTTTCATAAATCTTGCTATATACGGGGTTGTTGTTAATACACACACGTGCATACAGCATTCATATTTCAACTTTATAATAGAAGAGAGATTGTACTAACTAGACAGACGTCTATGCATTTATGGCAAAATGAGTAGGTGTAATTTTAAACGGTGAAAACGTTAGAAGAATTTTAAAATACTGTTATATTATTTGCAATCTATTAAACATATTGAGAAAGAAAATAAATTTCTATTTCGCTCCAGTTGCAAATCAGGTAGAAAATTTTTATTCTGCATAAAGATCCGCTGTCTAGTAACAACTCATCCGCCGAGCAGAACGTGTTCCGAATTGTTCAAGAAACTGAAACTACGATGATCGACAGGTGTATTCTAATTACACGCGACTAAATTAATGAAATTTCAATTTTTCCTATCTTCGAAAAATCGACTGTGACCCACTTCTCCCAGTTAGGGGGTAGCTAGCTATTTGTCTGAAATGGTACAGATCAGCGGACACAACTGCACGCAGGTCTACAATTGGTTCCTGCCGATCCTGACCGCGTGACGCACGGCAGAAGCGGCACGAATCAATCGCGCCGCGTGATACAACGTTTAAGTGGTGCAAGTGTTATTGATTACGGTATAATATCCGGTGGTAGGCATTGTCTCAGTGCGGGAACGTCGAAAGAAAAATCGACAGGAAACAAGTAGTGATGAAATTTTATTGTCCGCGGATCTGTAGCCGTAGTAACGATTAGATATCGTTGTTTAATCAAGAACGCTAGTTGACAAAGCATTTATATTTAGCGATATTATCATCCGTCACTTTTCAACGCGGCGAAGTTCTGTTTTCGTGAGACACCTCCTCGAAAATCGAAACAACGCTTCGTCGTCCACTTTGCATGAAGATGAAATTCGAATCGGCGAAAGTTCAAGCCTGTGTGTCGATATTGAGAAAAGAACTGTTGCAAATGAATTGACACTAAAATTTTTCGAACAGCTCGATTCGTTTTGCGTTTGGTCGCAGGCACGTGCCGGTTTGTTACGATTTTAAAGCGTCGCACAAAGATGCTGGAGCCAGCCAATCGACCTGCAGCGCTGATTGGACCGTTTCCAATGCACAGTATCGAGCGACATTTTCGAAAGACAACTTTGCGAACGTCTCGACAGATGACAATCTCGTCGTTGTTACGTAATACGGGAAACTTTCTGGCGGCATTCCCGTCGCGATGACGCGATTTAGATGGTTTATCGCGTCCCGAATGATACAACACAGTAATTTCGTCATATTTTTATCGACGGTATCCAATGAACATCTACTTCGGCCGATACATGCATCGGCACACGTGATATTAGAGTCATCGAGCCTCGAGATCCAAAACAGACCACTTTGAACCGAACATCGGAGATAACCGGAGTAATAGATCGGATCAAGACGGATTCGGAGGAACTTGTACATACAGCTTCACGAGATAAATCATTTGAACCGGACTCCTTCACGCGTTGACCGCTGCGCGAACCCTGAGCAAAGTCTTGATCTAAGGAAAACCGTCGAGTCCGTGCTAGATCGCGTAGGATTCTTCTGTGACCTCGCTAAACCTCATTCAAACGACCGGTTTTATAGTTTTCGTTTGACAATATTATAAAGTTACTTGCACGGATGAATGAATGCACAAAATTTCTTTATCCAAGCACACATCGAAAGAAAAATGTTGGATTATTAGCGATATTAGTTCAACTGCCTGTGTGCAAAAACGATGCAGTTTTGGGTTTTTCCGTAGTTTCAAGTGGGCAACAGATTTCTCTGTTGCCTTGTAACGTTCTTTTCTTCCTTCACTTCCAGTCCGGTTTTGGTAGAGTGAAGACGTCCTTCCGCGCTCTTAATAAATCAGTATTCAAAGTTTAATTTCGTATATAAATTATTTAGACACCCATTTCCAATACAAAATTGCAAAAAATCTACATAAACAGAGCTTTGTCATCTGTATAAGCTAAAACATTTCAATCGCTTTTAGTGCTCGGTAGGTTAATAACTCGTTAACAAATCCGCGGAGAGGAAGTTCGAGAAATTACTTCGAATAAGCTCAGGAATCCTCGTCGAGGAGTATCTTTCGTGCACCACGTGTAATTGGAAGCAAGTCGGAAAAAAATAGCCAGCTATTCGTGTTACTACGATAAGACCGGCATTGTTTCGTGTGGTTTATCTGAATTATGTGAAAAAGTACCCTTACGTAAGTGAAAGCGATTCTGTGATATCTTTATCGGCAATTTTCCAAGATCGTGTCGCCAGTTTATTTTCTGATTTTCCACAAAAGTTTGTTGAACACTATCGTACCGGTTTTTTCCGCTCCGTTGTCAGATCGCAGAGCGCACTCTCCGCCGTCTCTTGGAGCGTTCTCAACGCGGAAGCTTTAAGAATCATCTCATGGCGAGCCTCGAAATCCTCGTTCGGCGTATCTTCATTCGCGGCGGAGACACAGACGCACGCTTCGCGACCACGAACACACTCCGCGATCGGCGTTCACGCGATCCGGCCGGAATCGTATTTTTTAATTTACCGCCCCGACGAAATCGTACGATCCGCCGCGGAAAGCCAATCGATCGTTGCTACTGGATCGCGTTATCGATCGTGCTCGCAAGCGACACCGTGAATTCTAATTCGATCTTCGCGGTCGGCATCGAACACGCCCCAACTAGAAAATATTATTTGCCTTTGGTCGAGAGACCCGGGTGAAATAGACTTCCGAGAATCTCTGCTTTCCTACAGAAATACATACAATTTCGAAATGCGGCGATTCGTTGCTCGCGCACTCGCTGGAAATAGCGAGATTCGATTTTCGGTAGATTTCGTCTTTCTTTTCTGGTTCTAGTCATTAACAAAGTTACTCATTAGTAGACGGCTGATCTTGATGCAAAATAAAAATATACAGCAGCGATTGTGGAAAGCAGGAGTTCAATAAAAATTCATTTCATCCTCTAACATTTTTTTACAATGAATACAACATAATAATATTCTTAGATTTGTCAAATTTTTCACGGTTTTATATTTCACCTAACTAATCTCCTCATAAATGCATAAACATCCGCAATCATTAGCATTTCATATACCAGAAATTAAACGGAATTTTTTTTTAAATTATAGCATGACACTAACAATATGACTTAACTTGAAAATTAAACGTTTTTTCCAACCTATTATAACTCTGTATTATTAATAATTCTATTTTTTTTTCTTCATTTTATGGATACGAAATTGATATAATGCCTTATAAAATACCGACTTATTTCATAATGTAAACAATACTTCGAATAAAGCAATTCTCAGTGCTGAGGGTTAGAAATAACAATAATAATTTTAGGGGGGAAAAACAATTATTTTCTGTCGCCGATTTTGTAGTAATACTAATAATGCAAACAATATTTTGATTAATGCTACAGCAATTTTTAGTAGCGACTCCGAGTCGGGTTAATCTTGAATTCGAATGTAAAGCGGAGCTAGAATCACCGCGTACGAAACGCGCGCCGCCATGTCCGATTGGCTTTTTATGAATGAGAATTATCAGCGAGGAAAATAGCACTTACTCATTAAGATAAGGCACTCGATGCATTATTTACGAGGCGCTGTACTTTCGCGAGTGAAAACGTTCCGTACGTGGGGAAATTTCTTATTCGACTTTATCGTTCGATAATGATTATTCTGTCGAGAGTGGATTACATAATAAAGAAGCTATTGTGCAATCGTGGCGACCGTGGAGGATAAACCGAAGAAATCGGCGCGAATTCGTTTGCAAAGCGGCGATTTGAGACGATCGTTCTGCGGAACGTGCGACCGATCGTGAAGATCGCGAAACTCGATCGCGAGCTGCGGCCGCGATCACGCAGGATGTTCGCTCGCGGTTCCGACGTCGACTGGCATTTTCGATCGCGACAGTGCTCTCGTCCGAGGCCTGTCAGAGGACCACGTGAGCCGCGTGAGTATAACTCTTTTTCTGGGGAAGATCGTGTCAAACTCGTGACGAAGATTTTTAACAGTCTAACGAATAAGAATGCTATTTTCTTTAAAGCGAAATAAAATTCTACTTCGATTTTGTTGATGGTACTGGAGCGTTGAAGAATATATTTATAGGCGTGGATTGCTCATAGTGATTCTCTTTAATATTCGGACACTCTTAAAAAGACAATAACTTTCTTAAAATTTCTTTCAGAAATCAGAAACATTGATTTGTTACGCGAAAAGAATTTTTGCAAAAGATTGCAATTGGTCTGGAATTGCAGAGAAAATACGAAAAGTTGTATTTTGCAAAACTTATTAGCAATGCTGAAAATTTCGACAAAATCGGTCGTTTCAAATAGCTACTAACGTTTAAAGATGGTAAAAATTGCAGTTTTTCATGATTTCGACCGATTTCGATGAAACTTCCATAATGCATATAATTGGCACAGATCTACAAGACGTATTTGTTCAATTTTTAATATAGACCCACATAAAAGAGTTGTAAAATGCACCTTCAATATTTTCTTTACAATTCTGACCAATTGCAATTTGGAAATTTTTTTCACACATCATGCAGCAAACTGGTCCAGCTTCTCAAAAAATTTCAAATCGTACGGTCGCGTATGAACAAAGTCGTCGTTTTTTAAATAACGTCCGAATATTAATGCGACCCACTGTATTTTCCCCCTTTTTAGGAAATTACGAACTACAGAGAAGTTCTAATCATCGAAACCCGTGAAATAAATCGTAGGGCAAGGGGTTGAGACGAAAAAACAAAAATTTAAATTATTACACGCAATTAATTAACGCGCAATTAATTAAATAACAGAGAACGGCCAGGGGGATTACGAATAAAATCAATCATACCGTGTAAAAGATACCTGTGTTTCTTCGAACAGGAAAAATTCTATCAACTCTTTCTTAAGTCTAACGCGGTCTGTCAATAGTTAATCAGTACTTGAGCTCAATTAGATAAGATTACCAAATATCATGATCGACGACAGAGGTCACAGACAGCCGACCAAATGTAAACAAATCGTCTTCGGACGATCTATTCATGAAAAAGTGCTCGCGAAATATCACACCTGTTTCGCGAATTGTTTTCTTTTATTATTACATTGATGAAAGGACCGACAGTAAACAAACTTGTCCTACGAATTATTAGTACGCATGCCGAAGAATTTTGTACACAATATTAAATGTACGCTACGTCGTCTACCGACTGAACGACAGATTGTTTTGGCATGTGTTGAAAATTATCATTGAAATACTTCCCAGTTTCGTGGATAAATTACAGAACTTTTACAGTAACAATGCCCTCGGTGAGCAAGCTCGAACTGTTATTATTTACGAGCCACGAACGCGCAAATTTTCTGTTAAAATTGTCGTTTGAATTTGGCGCTCCGTTCTCACCAGAACGACGACGACGACGCTTTTTTACAAGACGACAGTTTTACAAGACGACGACGATAAATTAAGTCCTTCGGTCTGTGGACCGATAGCATTAACGGGCACACGTCTTTTACAGTGTGCAATCAAGAAGACGCGTCCTTTTATACGCCGAATAGGTTTATTGCGCAATGGCTCGAGTATAAACACGGCGAGGAACGATTCAGATAAAATGATGAAACGGGGCACCAAAAGACACGTGCGATAATACCGTCAATTTCGCTTCTACCCACGAAACGTCCACGACATCTTTTCATTTTTGCCGCTAAATTACTATTTTATCAGCTAATTAACACTAAGCCTACTACGGTCAAATGACCGGCATTTATTATTGTAATTATTTTAAGTATTAAAACTCATTTGTGGAAAATAGTAGGATAAATTTCCTTCTCCAAGTAATTATAAATTTAGTGTTACCATTTTTACAAGGCGACATTTACCGATTTAACCCATTTGCATCATTAGCGGATATGTACGCTTAATTTTTCTGGTCAATAATTTTTCTGTAAAATAAAAAATTTTCTTAAATTTGCTGAAAAAGACCTTCTTTTCATATTTCCTTGTGATGCAAATGGGTTAATGCTTAAGTAGGTTTAGTGTTTCAAGTTGCGTCCACTGAGGTAACACATCGACTGCAGGACCCGTACTTTAACCAGTTTTTTCCGGACTGTCACTTGATCGCGGGTCACGTAAAAGTACGCGTAAAGTGAAAAAGTATGGCGGACTTGCGCTGGTACCGTATAAATATCATATAAATACCGTATAAACAAAAAATCAATTAGTTTTCAATTTATCGCGATTCTACGACTAAATTCCAACGAAATTCGCCCGGTACACATTCGTGTCAATACGTTAATAATAAATTATCTAACCCCTTGCCGTATTTTAACGAGTCTGACGATGAAGATTTTAAACAAAGTCTAACAAATACGCCTTTCTTTTTAGATGAAATAAAATTTGATTTGTTTGTAATCAATATTTCAGCATTAAAGTCAATGTAGCAATACAAAAAATATATGTATTCTTTTCTCTTCTATATTTTTGGGAATGAAGACGTTTTAATCACTGTAACCGTAAACAAATACAGCAAGGGTTTAATAATATAAATTTCTGCGACAAAATTCTTTCCATTTAGGTCCATTTGTCCGAAAATTTATTTTATTTCGAGTAGAATGCGCTGACTGCATTTATATGCTCGATCCAAGACGTCGCCTCATAAAAAATTTAAAATTAAATATATATACATATATAAAAAGTTATTTAAATATTTTTAAGTTAAAGTATAAAATTGTGAAAGAATAAAATTATATATAATAAAGAAAAAATATTATTTGTACCTTTTGTATTAGGGGTAATTGAAATTAAAATATAAATAAATATTAATCTCGAATAAAAATGAGCTAATTATGTGAAATGTAATTCAAATTTTTAGATATCTAGTAGACTCTCTAAAATGAGTTACCCGCGCGCCGCTTCGCGGATTTGTTTTCAGTACCTTGTAGGTCCCATGGATATCCAACGGATAACGGTCCAAGTATGGCACAAGGGAGTACTTCCGAACTCTATGTCCGAGCGACACCGAGGACATATTTCGCACGGGCTAAGAACGAGCGAGGAACGGCACAACACCACGGCGGCGAGGTTTTCAGACATTCGTGACCCGGGGAACGGGCATCGTGTGTCCATCGAGATTTCAACGGTGACTGACAGCGCGCCGGCATTCGTGGGCGGTGCTGCGTCGCACCTGGATCACTTCGCTATCTTCTGGTATCTTTATATTTTGTCGAGAGGAGGAACCGTATATATCGATAATAATTTCCTCCGGAGGATTCTTGTAACGCCCGTCTTATCGCGGATCAATTGCGATTAACACGATAAATCAGCCCCTCTCGGCTGGCAGCGTTCCTTCGCGGCCACGTGAAAACACTCGACTGTGATTCCCGAATACATACACACCCGACGACGACGACACCACCGACGACGATTCGATACTAGCTCGTCCTACAAATCCGTGTTTACCTTCGCGCTGTGTACCATAAACACAGAGCGATGCGAACACCGAAGGGAACATATCCTCTCTGCAACATTTTTGTTCCTGGCTTTTTGACCCACGTTTGTAGAATTTTCGACTTCTTTTCATTCCTTTCTGTATTGTTTCTTTTTCAAAAAGATTCTTTTTCTGTGCACGGTTGCCGGAAGTTTAACACTAGTCAAAATGAAGAATTATCGTTTTATAGTAATGCGAAATAGTCAGTTCTAGTCATCCGTGAACATTTTGACGATTTCAGGGCAGCCATTGTTAGATTTCGTGCAATTATACAGTCGTTGTATACAGTCACTCAAAGTAACATTCGGACATTTAAAAAGACGATAACTGTTTTACTATTGAACCGTACGAGTTGGATTTTTTTTAGAAAATTTCAATTGATCGGTATTGCGGAAAAAATATTAATTTTTTACAATTTTTTTATTGGGGGCCTGCATCGAAAATTTAAAAAGTTAATTTTTATGTATATACATTATTAATTATATACATCATGTATGCAAATAAAAGCTATTTTCAATTTTAATGCAATAATCATCAATAATAATAATCAATTTTAATAATATGTAATAATCATCTATAATAATAATAATCAATTTGAATAATATGTAACGATCATCAATAGTAATAATAAACATTCAATTTTTTATCGATCGTAAAATTTTAAAATCTGTATTAATGTTTTCGGCACTCGGGTTCGATCAGTTGTTACTGTTTAATAGCATTTTCAAGAAAAATAATTATGTCTGTGAAGTAACGTCGATAAATATATTGCAAACATGCCATTAAATAGTAACAATTGATCGAACCCGAGCGCCGAAAACATAAATATAGATAATATGTAATAATCATCGATAATAATAAAAATCAATTTGAACAACTAAAAGTTCCGGTGTGTTCATAAATGAAAATTATTTGCAATTTGCGACTCGACTGAGAAATACGAAAATCGGCGTTCGAGATCGTCGGAACGAAATGGGACAGCGGATCGCGCGAACGTTTCCCGAACGAAACCGCTCAATTACATAATTGAAGTTGTTTTGACGCGTTCTATTCGCACCCATGGACGAAACGAGCTCGGCAATCTAGCTAATCACTTGAGCGCAGCAACAAGTCAAAACAAACGAG
This sequence comes from Lasioglossum leucozonium, assembly GCA_028454225.1. Lineage (NCBI taxonomy): Eukaryota > Metazoa > Arthropoda > Insecta > Hymenoptera > Halictidae > Lasioglossum > Lasioglossum leucozonium. The sequence goes on from CM052208.1 coordinate 9,075,791, forward strand.
TAAATCAATTCGTTTTGCGGAATGGAAAGGGTTACGTGTGCGCGCGGTTCGCGCGCGGTGTCTCTATTTCAGTTTTTCGTTCGAATAACTGCGCAAAGATGGCGGCGCGTCTTCGCTCGAGCCGCGCCGCCATCTGTCGACGAATGCGAGCAACATCTGCGAATCGTATCGCGGAGGAGTGAGCGATCAATGATAAGGAAATGCAACGAGTACTTTCTCGAGTGCTTTATTGACCGAGTTGTTCTAGAGACAACGGTCTCACTTACCGCTAGGAGAAAGAAAAGGAAAAATAGAAAATAAAAGTTTACGGCGTACACGAACAGATTCGAGTTGCTTGTTCAATTCCGTGAAATTTTTCCGGCCTTCAACTCGTTACTCGAGGAGCACCGTTGGCTACGCGTAGCTCTAGAGGGTGGCGGCCATTTTACTATAAGTGGAACACAGATGCTATAAAACTCTGACTCGCGTTTCAAACGTATTCTCGCGTATATTTAAATTATACTCCCCGGCTAGTTCTTCGCTCTGTTCAATTTTTATTCGATCTCGGCGTTCGCTCCACATTTTATTAGAATCGCGTAAACAATCTGCACTTCCGATCTACTTTCACCTGTACTAATTCTTCTCTCGGCCTCGCCGAATCGTTGATATCGTTTCGCTGTTCGAGAGGAAAAGCAATGACCTATTTCTTTCACATGTACCGCCAAAAATCGATCGTTCCATTTCAGAATTTCACAAAATATCCATGGGTGTAACTGTTGTTTTGTCGAGCGTCGAATCGATCGGACCCTCGATGTTCCCGATAAAAACCGGGTTCTCGGAAGGAGATCTCCGATCTGGATCGAGCATTTCGATAAAAAAAACCGAGCCAGACATTTTCGGAACGCGCGAGCCATAATATTTCAGCTGTCCCGGTGCTTCGATATTTCTTCTCGTTCGAATTGTTGCAGCGGATGAATAATAGTCGGCTGGCCGGGGACGCGACGCGCATTGGCGTGGTGCCGCGTCTGGGAAGCTGTTCTCGATGATGTGTCGATCTTAGGAAAAAGCTAAAAATGATCGGAATCATCGAACCGGCGTCCGAATGACAACAGTTGTGTCCGGGGATTTGAACGAAGAAGAAAAGTCGCGGGAAAATGTCACCACTGAAATAGATTAACGACACGCCGGGTTGCGATTACTCGGTTCGAATGCCTGTCGCGAACCGGAGGCACGTGTAAAATTCTTTGTACTCTAAAACGGGCATGCGAGTCGTCGCGCGCGGCAAACGCGTTACGCAACAAACAGCGAAATATCGCGAACAACAAATAAACCGCGTTTACTTCGTTTAATTCCGTCGCGCGACGCGTACCGGGGAAGAAAGATCCCATCCGGAGCCGGAGTCGTGTCGCGACGGTGTTCGATTAGCACTTTGACTACCAAACTAGAAACCTAAAAAATTCCATCAAATCAATGTAGGTTAATGAAATAAAAATTGTAAAAAATTATATGTATGACATGGAGTAGTCCTCCAACTTTCTGGCATTTTACAGATCCTAATAAAATTTGCTACGATTAATATATTAGCGTAAAAATTCATTTTAAAACTTGGACAAATAGTTCCGTCACCCACATATGGGTGACATGGCAGTCAACGTGTTAGGCTAAAAACCACGAGACATCCTCGTGGTTGAGACACGCTCGCGAATTCGTTGGTGAATGCTGTTCGGCGTTACCTAACCGTGAATTCTCGCTGATAAAACAGATGATCCGCGAGTACGTAAACGTGCAACGATTCCTGGCCGTGACATTGATCCGGCGATAACAGAAATCATTGGAAGTCATTGAACACGGTTACGCAACTAGCTGCAGTGTAAAAGTAAACGCTCTCTCGGATCAAGGTCGCCAGACTTTATCACCAACGTTAATTATACTCTACCGAATAGTTTTACTTGTCGTTTCTGTTCTATCGGGCTGTGTCATAGACAATGACCTTCGGGCGACCTTGAACTTGACGCCAAGAGATTTCGAGATACAGATTTCGGTGACCGGTTCGTTTTTGCTGATTTTTCCTGTTCCGTTAATTGAAGAAGCGTTGGAGGATTCGGACAATAAAAACAAGTTTTTCAGCGAAAGAAATTCTTTCTCGCGCGAACCATCAACGCCACGCTGTCGCCGCAACCGATTCGTTTCGCGTGACACACCTTGTATGCGCACAGGGTGGGGCACGAACCGTGAACTACTTCGATAGATTGATAAAAAGCAATTTCGACGATAATTGTCCACGCGCGAGCCTTGTTTAATGTCGAACTACGGTCACGCTGCGCAACGTCGATTCTCGTTAGAGTATCATTCCCCAAGATTGCTGAAGCGGCCTGCTTGAAATAACAGAAATAGTGAACAAACGTACCCTTTACTCGTGTGCAAAGCGAACAAACGTGCCCTTTCTCGCAATGAGAGCGTAACAACACCCCGACAGAAAGAAACAGGTGAGTTATGCAGCTATGCCTTTCAACCCCAAGGTAAACGACTCTAGAGTCGCTCGTGTAAAAATCTGATGACCTTAGAACAAACACTTTGTACGCAAATGGCGAAAACTCGAGTGGAACATTAAAGAATTGGTATCTGATAATTATTTTCTAACCTATTTCGTATTCTTAGTTCTCTTGGACTTTGGTTTTGCGAATTTTCGTGAAGCAACTCTTAGCGCTCGAGCTAAAAATTTCTATAGCATTATTCAAAATATTGTTTACATTATTAAATGTGTTGGTATCTAATAAATTATTGATAAATAAAATATTAAACTTGTAAGTGAGAATTGGTATCTGATAATTATTTTCTGTTTTTTTTTCTAATCTATTTCGTATTCTTAATTCTCTTGGACTTTGGTTTTGCAAATTTTCATGAAGCAATTCTTAGCGTTCGAGCTAAAAATTTCTATAGCATTATTCAAAATATTGTTCACATTTTTTAAATATGTCGGTACCTAATAAATTATTAAACTTGTAAGTATTGTATTGAAAAAGAAATGTTTAATTTCCCAGTGAAAATATAACAGCAAACGGCTGGCATAATAATAGATTATTGTAAATCGCAGCGCGAGATCAATTTGGCGAAGTTCGAACCGGCGACCTAATCCCAGCGCGCATAGGCTATTTACGTGGGCAATTCACGTACGATGGGATCGGCGAAGGAGGCCTTACGTGACACGGTATCCATCATAACAGTCTTCAACGCATTGTAATTCGTCTTTCGAACCGAATCGATAGAGCTTAAAGGAAGCCTTGCGCTCAAGTTTCCCCCTTTCCCCCCCGCCGCCATGAATCATTAAAGCAACCACATCGAGATCTGGGACGAACGATATCGCGAGTTTTCGGAGCACACGTTCCACACGTGTCCCGGACGTGTTTTCGTCGCCTCTAATCATTTACACGATTCTCCGTCGTTTATCGTGCGTATTTAAATTCCGAACGGCGAGCATTCGCTGACACCTGTCCGTGTATTACGGTTCCATCCGGAGCGAAACTTTCGTCCAGCTGTTCTACGCGAGTGCACGCTGTTTCTGCAACGAACTACGCCTTTCGATTATTCACGCAATCACTGATGAATACAAGGCGACAATGAATAACGAAAGTTACGTACAACTGCTCCGACAAAAGATTTCAAAGTAATGCTTTGATTTAAGGAAAACCGTCGGGTCCGTGCTGTTTCTTAGATCGTGCGGTTCTATTATTAATTTGACGTATAGAAGGCGACAATGAATAACGAAAGTTACGTACAACTGCTCCGACGAAAGATTTCAAAGTAATGCTTTGATTTAAGGAAAACCGTTGGGTCCGTACTGTTTCTTAGATCGTGCGGTTCTATTATGACTTAGTGATCTCGAAGAGGACATTGATTAGTGTCAGTACATATTAATCGAAGTTGTGGAGCAAGAGGAGCAACGTCGTGCACGCGAAAACAGAGTTAAGCGCGCAGAAACCAGCTCGGAAATCGATCTCGAGTCTTCGTAACGATGAAAAAAGACTTCGTTAAGCCAAGCCTGCGCTCGCAACGGTGAGACTTCGTGACCAAGGTAATCTACCCTTTCCACAGAGAAAGAAGGTAAGGCCCTCGAAGTACCCTGCGGCCAGTTCGTCGAACCTTCCTTTTTATAACCATGCAACGCCATAGTTATCCCACCATGGAACACGTCCGTTAGCCTGCTTGTTTACGGAAGCTTCGGCCCCGCGTTGATTTCGCGGATGCACGATGTTCAACAATTATCTATTGGGTTTGTCGAATTTTTATTCAACTATCATCACTAGACTGCAGATTTTATGCATTTACGACGAAAATTCTTTTTCAATTTTCTTTTCTGTTTCACTTTTTCAACTTTTAATATTTTCTCCGTAATTTATAGCAATTTTCCAAAATTTCTTTTTCCCTTCGCGCAGTAAACTAATTGATCCGACTTTTGGAAAAAAATAAAATCCAAATCGTATGGTTCAGTCGACGATTTTATAATGTATCGATTGCAATTTTCTCTGCTTCGTGAATAAACGAACAGTAGATAACGACCCAATAAATTTACACGTGCAACACATCGATAAACAAAAATGATTATTTCTTAATTTCATACCAAACATATCGGGCCGTCGATAATCCCGATTTGTATCCGATATTTCGATTACAATTGTTGTCCCCGTTTATTTTCGTATCATTTCGAATCGCGCGAACAAAAATAAATTGCAACCGTCTATACCTCCGATTGTACACGAAAAAAGATTATCTTGATGAGATCATGCGCGAAACGAGGTGCCAATCTATGATCGTACACTCTCGTGATTGGCCGTTCGTGACAACCATAATTCCATCGGCGATCATGCCCAACGACCACACCTTGCTCGTTGTGAACCGGACTTTAAATGGTCAGCGATGCGTACGCTCGCACAGACAGTGTTTCAAAAACTGACTGCTTCTGTAATTATAATTCTCGCTGAATTCCACAAAAAGAAAAATAGCCCATAATATCTCAAGAGAATGCTAACGAAAATGTTTGAAGAAAATAAATAAACAATCGGAATATTCAGATTTCCCTATAAATTAATAAACAACAGTTCATTTAACAGTTATCAGTCCGTTCTGAAGATTGTTCTCTTTAAAACGACGTACAGCTGACGTAAACAATTATAAAAAAAACACAGATACGCACGAAAGCGAAATATCTGAACGCTTTCGCGAACAAGGTTTGTTTCACCGCATAGAAAGTATTCCGCGGGAGATAAAAAAGAAAAGCGCGTGATTCCCGTTGTCACGGTGTCCGGCACGAGAGAAGTTATGCGACGTCGAAAGAATTCCACGGATTTGGAAAATATAAGTGTCGCTGGTTGAAACCGTTTTACCGCATCGTTAGAGAAGTATGCGAGCCACAGGGTGTCGCAACGCGAAACACAATCCTCAATTTCATTGTATCGCGAGCAACCAGGATGCACACTCTTGCGCCATTGACTTTCGCAACAGTCCGCGCCGCGACCACGATAAACAAATTTACGAGACCGTTCCTCCACGCGGCAATTAGTCAATTACTACAATTAGACGGGTCGGACGGACGAACGGGGCTGTCTGCTCACTCTGTTGCTCTTGCATGATTGACGGGCGCGTAGAAGTTGCCGCGAGAATCGTGTTGTGCGAGTTCACGGTTCCCCGAGACAACAATTTCTTCCACAACTTTTTCATTGCAGCGACTTCTGAGTATTTAGGTCAACGAATCTCTGAACAATTCGTCGAATTATTGGACATTCGTTACTCACAGATTCGCCAGATTAAGATTTTTGTCCCCGCTCTAGCTCCCCCTTCCACGGCGCTATTCCCTCACGTGACTCTGTCGCGCACGCGTCGCAATGCCACGTGACCAACTGGCAGAGAGGGCGTCCACGCTCGAACTAACACAAACTAACTCAAACTATTAGGTAACTGTATGCATTTACACCGAGAACTTTTTGTCGATATTCGGAGGGGTGGATCTAATTTACTCTGTGGCGCTCCGGAGGATATAAATATTTAAGGAATTCTCGGGGCTCAACCGGTACCGTTCAATTTTCACTAGAACACGATCTATCCCTGGATAACAATCCCCTAAAAATCAGTCGCGCATCGAAGGTGTTAAGTGCGAATGTTGCATCGACGCAGCTCTCGCTTCGCGGTTCGCCAAAGGAACCACGAAGCCCGAGGAGCACCGGGAAACATCGGCCTTACCTTTCTCTTCCGTTCTTGAACGAAGTCGACCCTGCGGACCCACACTTCCTCGGTGGAGTCGTAGTCCAGGGTGCTGGAGCTGCTGGCCTGGCTCTTCATCTCGATGAGGCTGCTGTCGAAGTACCTTTTGTCGAGATGAGGGCTGGGCAGCGGGCTGGTCCTGGAGAAGGTCATGCTGGTGGAGTAGGTCGGAGGATCGGTGGCTGGGAAGGTCATTCCCGGGCCGGTGGTGTGCCTCCTCCTCAAGGGTGGCTTGGTGGTTGACGTCGGCGAGGTGACCGTGCACGTGGTGAATCTCGAGGTGGTGGTGGTGGCGACGATGACGGTCGTCGTGGTCGAGGTGGACGCGGCGGTGGTGGTGGTCGGCGTGGTAGCAGCAGGGATCTTCGCCTCGGACACCGTGGATCCGATCGATTTCTGATCGATCCTCTCCGAGCTGGACTTCTCGGAGGCGGACGGACTCGAGGCCTTCGAGGACGCGTTCTCCGTCTTGTCCTCGGCCTCCTCGGTCTTCGAGACATCGTTCTTGCTGAGAGTGATCACCGCCGGCGTCGCGTCCACGTTCTTCCCTGAAACATGCGGCGAGCAGAGGTGAGATCGACGCGTCGACGGTTCCCGGCGAGTGACCACGATCGCCACAAAGCGATCATTGTTCGGCTCGGTCGCTCGGACCCGACCCCCGAGACAAAGACGAGTCTGTCGCGGACCGAGGCTCCCGCTCTCGCGTCTTTGCGACCTGTCGCCGCTTCTCTTCTCAGGCAGGTTCTCTGCCCCATTCGCGCCTGCTTCTTCGCGTTATTAACACCGTTTAGAGCGGTGCGAACCGATACCGGTGCTATGCACTCGTCCCGCTCGAGCAGCTCCGACCCCTCGGGTTCACACCAGTTTACCACGTACACGGTGGACATTATTGAACCACGAACCGAAAGATACGTCTTAATCCCTTTCGAAGAGCTTATTACTGAGCTGCGATGAAGACCTCCAGCGGAATCTACTAAATACGCACCAATTAGAAAATCAAAAGCTCTATGCAGGTCTCACGAGCTAACTCGGGCGCGCGGAAAAGCATCGTTTTCTTGAAGTCGACGTAACTCAGGCGAGCGCGCTCTAAGAGGTTAATAGACTGCGAAACAAAGATTGTTTGAACAGGCCTTTCTTCGAAACTGAAGATCTACTTCGATCCCTGCCTCTTTAAGTCTTCCCGAACGACGTTTTCTCGATACGTTAGCAACGCTTTTTCGGAGTCACTAAAGTGTTTTAATGCTCTAAATCGAGGTGTTCAGCAGCAAAAATTAGAGATCGAGAACAAAAGATTGCGATTTCGGCTTCGTTTCTATGCTATTAGCGATCGGAGAGCTCCGCCACTAATCGCGTACGCAAAGTCGGATCAAGAGGAACGCGAACGGTGACGCATCGTGCGAAAAACAAAAACGCATAGTCGCGGACTCGCGCGCCGACCTTGATAGTCGATAAGTCGAAAGCAACACCGCGAACGCAATTCTTTTACTCTTGATTCTCATTTTGTATTCTCGTGAACACCCTGTACAACGGACCCTGAAAATACGGAAGAACAAAGACATTACGATGAGCTCAGCGATATGCGGATAATGATTTCCAGGGTAGCGCAAGGTCAGGAATGAACGGACTAATTGCATAAAAATGCCACATAGAATTGCTTACCATAAATTTTATGGAAATTCTGCTCGCCGTAAATAACACGCGTTCGTGATTTGCAATTTGTTCTCTCCTTTGACACTAGAGAGGATGTCTACCTACATGTACGTTTAGCTGGAGTATGTATTTTCTTCTACGCTTTCCCCGACTCATCTTCGCATGACAAATGATCCGCAGCTTGTATCACCGGTTACGAAACGCTGTGTGTAATTTTGGATTTCATCGGGCATCAAGCGTTTGTTTAATTTGCCTGTTCCGTTCCGTAAGATTCTTCCGTATCTGTTACGCATACCTACAGTGGATCCAACAAGTATTTCAACACTAAATACCCGGATTCTCGAAAAATAGCGAATATTTCAACAGTAATAATTTCGTAAAAAATTACCAGACGATTATAAAATTACTCTCATTTTAAAGCTGAAAGCCTCTACTTTCGAAATACATCGTTCATTTTACTCCAAGATCTTTTTTCATGACCTAGCGAGCGAGAAACCGAAGTCGCGTTTCTTATCAAAAATGTTACACATTCAAACGTCTGTGAAGACTTTGAAAAATTTTTCTTGCGACTGAAACCAACGTAGATTTCAAGATTGAAGCTTCCTCTTTGCAACGACACCTTAAAAATTGATGTACCATTTTTTTTCACTGTTTTATGCAACAAAAATGGGGAACATGTTCGGTCGTGTATAGCCTCCATGGTCTAACTTATACTAGTGTAAAGTTGACAGCACAGCTCTCATTCGAAGCTCGATAAAACGGCTAAAAAAAATGGTACATCAATTTTTAAGGTGTCGTTGCAAAGAGGAAGCTTCAATCTTGAAATCTACGTTGGTTTCAGTCGCAAGAAAAATTTTTCATAGTCTTCACAGACGTTTGAATATGTAACATTTTCAATAAGAAACGCGTCTTCGGTTTCTCGCTCGCCACGTCATGAAAAAAGATCTTGGAGTAAATTGAACGATGGATTTCGAAAGTAGAGGCTTTCAGCTTTAAAATGACCGGTTTATTATTTTTCATTTTGCAGTTATTGAAATAATGAAGTTGCCTTCATGGAAATTGATTCGACAAATTTATATATTAACATAAAAATTGCACAAAATCTAAATAAACGGAGGCGTGTCATTTTCATAAGCTAAAACATTTTAATCGCTTTCAGTGCTCGGTAGATTTAGTGTTAAATATTTGTAATATCAGAGATATCGCGAAGGGCGTCTCGCCGGTTGCATTCCGTCGGAAAAATTGAAACCGAGAATATTACAGTTAGCACAAACTCGACGGTTATTTAATAATAACAATTCCCGCGGGGATTGAGTTACCGCGATTCCCGTTACGGAAATAATCTATAAATATAATCTAATCGTTGCCTAAGTGGAGTGACTTTTCGCGCTGTTGGTAGAATCGTTGCCAAACGGAACTAAACGAAGCTAAACCACCAGCCGCTACGCTAATCTTAGCTCTTATTGAACGAGTGCGAGGGCTCCTTCTAATAGCGCGACGCGCGGTTTTAATGCCCGAATCGTGTTTCGCAATACGCTGGTTTCCGCGCGGGCCGTCATACACGCGCAATCAACGCACACGCCCAAACCAATCAGCTCTTCTCGATTCATTAACGCTTTCGCTACTCGAAACGAGCATCGCTCGGAACCTCTGCGACGGTACGATCGTACCGAACGTGCGGCACTTCCTGCATTGTTTATTTGTCAGTGAATTCCACTGTAATAATATTATTACGTTATTCCTTGGAATATCAGGATATTTTATATGCAACTAGTACATGCAGAGTACGTAAACATACAATTATGAAAATATCAACGAAATTGTTTACTATACAGGGTGTCCCAAAGCTGTTGCAATTTCTTGGAAAGGCTGATTCCCAAGGTCATTTGAAGTAATTTATGAAAATGCTCTCCGTGACCTCGTTCAGGAGTTATTAACGAAAAACGCGGGCCAATCGCAACGAGTGGGGCGCGGCCGAGCCAGACTCCGCCCACTGTAGTCGCGTTCCGATTGGTCCGTGCTTTTCGTTAGTAACTCCTGAACGAGGCCGCGGAGAATATTTTCGCAAAGGAAAAAATTACTCGAAACGACCCTAACTTCTCATTTAAGGAAGTACAAAATTATACATCCTGTATAACCTAAAAAAGAACAACTGAATTCAGTGTTCCTTCCCAGCATTGAAAATTGTGCTCGTGCAGTTACCAGCACTTTGTTGCTCGAACAACGCGTAACAGAGAGAAACAATTCCAACAACAACAAATTTCCATATTCGCAAGACGTGATGTAAGCTGCTGCGAAAACCGGACACCATTACAGAACGCTGTCGATCATTTTACGTAATGAAAAGCTTAACCGATCCAGCATGATCCAGTGCGTTACAGTGCGGAGAGCCGACGACAATAATCGAATTTAAACGAACGGAGTTTGCGTGTCGTTGATGCGTGACACTTTTGTCAATGTTCGGAACGCGAATCTACGGGTAGAACTAGGCTGACGTTTCTGGCAGGTGTGCAATAATGTTTATCTGGGTAATTAATCATTCGTAAACAGCGATGAGCTCCGAGAAAGGCTCGGCACTTTATTAATTAATTCGTGCACGAATGAGCCGTGAATAACAAGCGGAATAACAATCGCGCGACCCGAGTGAAACAAAATGATTAACCGTCTATTTTTTTTCTTTTACAATACAAATGACCTAGCACCTTTTGCAAATACCTCCGGACCGCACAAAACAATCGTGTAACAATCGAAGAACACATTAACATTGTTACGTAGAACACACAGCTTTTTCACAAGTTCGACTAGAACCACGAGAAACCCACAGTAGCCATATATAAATTGTTGTTAAAAAAAAGTGGGACTTTACCTTTATCCGGACGCCATTGCCAGCCCCAAACTAATGGGTGGAGGGCTGCAAAAATTCAAGCTAAATGAAACAAAATTTTGAAAGTTCGACGATGGTTATTCCTAAAATTGAAATTTATCGGAAGAGCACAGAAAGGACGAGCACGAGAAAGAGAGAGAGTGAGAGAGGTAGAGGGAGAAAGAGATAGAGAGAGAGAGAGAGGGACTGAGAGAAATATTTGCAAGTCAGAAAACAGCTTCGAATATCACCGAGCCAACAACCTTTTCTCCAACTGTGTTGAAAAGTGTCAATCCATAAAGTAGGAGCTGCTCTCGTGGAGTGGCGTCCGAACAGCGGAAGCGTAGTATCGAAAAAAGATGTTTAAAAACACAGCTGAACCGGTAAGTACACGCGGGAAACAAAGCTTTCGAAGGTTATCCATATACGTATAGTAAGAAGATGTCGACGAAGAATCCGATGCGACGAGCAGATCGGGGGAGATTCTCCGAATAAAATCTCCGAGAAAAGATACTGCAATGCAGAAAGATATTCGAGTAGAGTTCTGAACTTTTCGTTTGAACGGTCACCCGAAGAATCGAAGGAGACGGCGACGGAACGTACGAAAGAAGAACCCAGTAGAAATGAAAAAATGTTTCGTCGTTGGATTAGACCGTCGACGATACGGCGAAGTCTTCTACATAGCTAGGCGGTGGAGCAGCGAAGCTGTCGAGTGTCTGAGAACCCGAGACGTTAACGAGGGGGGCACTACTGTGTATGTCTTCCTACGTAGCGTCGCGAGGAGTCGCCGGAAGCAACGGCGGAGGGAGGTTCTTTTGTCTTCGCCCTCGTCGACTGGTGACGATGGGGATAGAACTGCGACGCCAATGATGAAATGCTGATCGCTACTCCGTCCATCCTGAATGATTTGTCCGTTGCGTTAGGTCATGATCACAGTGGACCCGACTTCGGCGCACACGCACGAGCGTTTTGAATGCCTCGGGAGGCATGCGTTGGTGCCGCAGTGGCCCGAAATCGGACGAAACAGTCGTGGTCTACGGTAGCCGAACCTTTTCAAGTGCTTGGAGAGAGGTCTCAATAGGACCCAACCCATGGGACAACCGAAGTCGGACGATGGTCGGAGGAAAATCGCATGATTTTGATTTTTGATTGCAGTGGACATCGGACCACTGCGAGAACATCGGCCGAAGTCGGGTCCACTGTGATCTTAGCCTTAGAACGGTTCGCGAATGAGTGGATGATACAAGAGACAGAGGAGAGAGAGAGAGAGGTCGCATGGTAAGGCACTTACCTTCCTCGGTCTCGTACTCGTCCTCCTCCCTGCACTCGGACAGTCTTCTGCCCCAAGGATAGGGACTGTGTGTTTGGTTTCTGGAGGGCAGCCTGTTCACGTGCGACAGAAAGTAATGATGGAAGAAACTGTCCACGTCCGAGTTCTCCCCGGAGGACTGTAGCATGTCCTTGAGCGCGGCCAGCGAGGTAATCGTGTTGTAATTGATAGCGGAGACCAAGTCATCCTCGCTGTCGCTGTCGTCGGTGGTGTCATCGTGCTTGGTCTGGTCCTCTTTTTTGGTTTCCGGCTCGACCGTCTTGGTCAGCTCGGTCTTCGACGCCTCGGTCTTGTCGTCCGAACTGGTTTCAGATTCGTCGTCGGAAGTGCTGGTCGACGTGGTACTGCTGGACGACTCCTCCTCCTTCTTCCCGTCGGTTTTCTCCTCCTTCGCCTCCTCGTCCGATCCCTTACAATCCTCCTCCTCCTCCTCGTCCTCGTTCGACCCGGACTTGGACAATTTGTTCGTGACGTTCGCGTCGTTCTGCCCGATGTTCTCCAGATTCTTCAGGTTCTTCAGGGACTCCTCTTTGCAGAGGCCCTTGCCGATCTTCGCGTTCGTCTCCCCCTGGCCGGTCATTTTGCTTACGCGCTGATTATTCCCGATCACATCGCACTCGTCCGACTCGTTCTGCTTGTCACCACCGGCACTCTCCATCGAGGTATCTGAAAAAAAACCGTGCCTCGTCAATATTCGCCGAGAAATCGGGCTGAACTTTCGCTCGGGGGACCAAAAATTTTCTACCTTTCCGAATGCAACGTTACACGATCCGACGAAACAATGGTCACACTTTCAATTCTAGTGCGCGGACCTCGCTCGTTTGATAGCAGTACGCGAAGTTGCCTGCTTTCAGAGGTTCCCCGTCTGGGTTAGACCTTGGAGTCCGCGTAGCAGAATTTAAAATTTCCTTATTTTCTTCGTCGAATTACACGCGGGAAAGTTGACAATCTTTGGCCCCCTGAGCGAAAGTTTGACCCCGCCAGAGACTTAACAAATAATAAAGTGCTTGTTATTAATGTTGGTAACATTGTCCACTAATATTTAGCATCGCTTTGCTCCGACGTGTGTGTACATTCGCGTAAGAAGTCTGATTAATCGACGATCGAACTTCATGAGGGGAACTTGTAGGAATCAGTTCTCGCGAATGGTGTTCGTGACTCAAGGTCAGCCCGCGCGAAACACGTGGAAGAAGTTCCTTTTCCCGTGAATGAATGATCCCCTTCGGGACAGTTAACGATGGGTAGAAGGCGACTGCTTGACTATTCATTGCACGACCGTGTCTTGGACGGTCCCGAGACGAGACGACGATTCGTCCAACAGACACTTTCGCGATCCTCTCGACGTGGAAACGCGAACTTCTTTAGGCAGTCACGCGGCACGGTGCGCAATCGGGGATAAGTGGAGCACCGAAAAAGATACAGGTAAAAATAACCTGCGAATCGATTAATTAGCGGCAATAATGCGCTAGCCAGTCTTCGTACTATCCCCCAAAGTTCACACTGCATCGAGTTTCTTATTGGTGGAATGAAAAAACATTTAAGAATCTCTGCGAGAAATTCGGACAGACGAGTGTGCTTCATCGGAAGTCGATGTTCGTCGCAATGGATAATGCATTTGTAATAATTTATTTATCAACCCTTGGCACTCGAGTGGCGACTCAGAGTCGGTAAATTGCTGTAGCATTATTCAAAATATTGTTTGTTGGTGTCTAAACCAATTACTAAACGTTTAATTATAAAAAAAATTATATTTAGAATGCAATTATAAATTAATAAAATTAATAAAATAAAATATGCTCGAGCGCAAAGGATGGATATTAAAAACTGATACTGAAATTTTTAAAAATTCGTTTTCAAATGCCATGGGTAAAAACTGAAACTGATTAAGAAATTTTTCTGAAACGCACCGAACTGTATGACTGAAAAATATTATTTTTTCTGGGTCAAGCACCATCGGCCTGCATACAAATTTTCAGATTTTCAGCTAGACCTAAAATAATTTTTATCCGGACAGGGTCAAAGAGAAATTTCGAGTTGAAAAAATTTGTCATGCTCGAAGACTATCGGAAGTGAAATTCTCGTTTCGGACCGAATTAAAGGAAAACGATCCGCGAGTCCGCGAGAGTGATTTGCGAGGCGCGTATTTCTCGCCGCGATAAAATACTTCGATTCCGGTAGACTTTTGAGCCGGTTCCAAAAATTTTGAGCGTGTTTTGCTCGTCACCGGCGTTTTTCAAGAACCGAGGAGCGCCTTGTTGCATACGTGGACACGTCACTGGCGCATTGCGGTAAGTACGCCCTCTATTTCGTAACCGTGGAAACGTTTGTCTGTATAGTGAGTTTCCCTAGATATACATTACACACCCGCGGAGTCGATCTTTTCCAATGCCCGACACGAACGACAAGTAAATCATCTCGGCGGCTCGCGGGACAATCGCGACAATCCGAGAAAAAATATTTAATCCTAATTTATAATAACCATTTGCACTCGGGGCTGTTTAAAAAATTTAACATTTCTTCAAATTTTTTCTTCATTTCATGGATATGAAATTGATGTGATACCTCATAAAATACTTAAATGTTTAGTAATTAATTAGATACAGACTTATTTGATAATGTGAACAATATTTCGAATAAAGCAATTTTTAGTGCAAAGAGTTAGTAATTAATTAGATACAGACTTATTTGATAATGTAAACAATATTTCGAATAAAGCAATTTTTAGTGCTGAGGGTTCCCCTAAAATAATTTTCATTTTTTTAATTTTTAATATTTAATGTAATTATATAATATTTTTTAAATATTTTTTATGTATTATATTATTAAAATAACATTAATAATATAATAAATTATAATATTAATTATTATTACTAATGATAATAATTTTAGTGGAAAAAACAATTATTTTCTATCTATATATCGCAGTCAGCAAATTGATAACTCTTCGAGGGAGCATTGTCGTGCTTGAGTTAATTACGTGATTTAAGTTAATGAACTTTGGCAATGTTTGTGCCCAGCAATGATCCAGATTGAAATCGCCACGACGAATACACGCGTATCGGACAGATCGGTACACTCTCGTTGTAAAACGATCGGCCATTTCGACTTTTACTGTCAAAGCGGCAACAGGTACCTAAACAAAATCGTCTGTTCCACGAACATACAAAAGGCGTTCGCTTTCAAAGCGGAAATCCACACGGACATATAAGAAATATCCGTGCGTGAAACGCTTTGACTGCTCGTTTGTCCGAAGGAATTACACGACGGCAAATATTTACACGTTGCGTTCATTTAATACATAAAAATCCTACGAAAAGAAGAAATTCGCGATTCTTATACGAAATAGAAATTGCCCAAGGTAAGAGATTGGGTTGAAACGAAATCGTATTTCTTGAATTCTTCTAATGGCTTCACAATTTTTTATTTGATCTGTTCATTTTTCTTGTAAATTCAAAAAATTGTACATTATAACCAGTCAGCGGCTCTTTATGCGAAATAACAATTTTCTATGCGAATTAAATGCGAAAATAATATAACAGTATCTTTAAATTTTTCTAATGTTATTTACTGATTTTGAATCGCACCTACTAATTTTTGCCGTAAATGCATAAAATCCGCTGTCTAATTATCAATCTAGCACCGAAAATAGAACGTTGCATTAATTTGTATTTAATTCCGTACGATTTCGTAGGTGCTGCGGAAACTAGCCTACGAGAATCGAATAAGAACTTACGCGTTTCGCCTATTAACGGCGCCATTATGAGGACATCGAAACAACAACTTCACCTGGGGCTTATTCGTTTATTGCACACTGGTAGCGTGCGCGAAAAGCTACGGTCACATTGCAACTGACGCGATTAACGCATTCGAACGAATGCTCGAGTCCCTCCATTTATTTTCGACAGTTTACATTGGAATAATTTTATCTATCGCCCGACAGATAACGAATAGACCGTCAAATCCGATAAGATAAGTGACATTATGCGCTATTATCAATCATTAGTCCATTGGAATGCAAAATCTAACGGTTACGACGCCGGTGATAATAGAAAATTTCGTAAACACTAACCACTGCCGGTTTCATATTTTACAACTATTCAAATTATACAGCTACTTCTATGCGAAATGTTCCAATAAATTTCTTTGCAAAATTGTGCACAATCCATACAAATATTTTCATTTCTCTGAGGTAAAAACATTTTAATCTCCTAATTCTCGTGAGATTATACTGTCGATTTTTCAAATGACTATAATCCTCAATTTATAAATATGTATTAACACTAAACCTACCACCGTGGGTCAAACGACCCATTTTATATTATTGATTCTACAATTATTGAAATTATAATGTCGCTTACGTGAAAATTGATTGGATGTTTTCATCCAAGCAAACATTCAAACAAAAATTGCACAAAACATAAATAAAAACATTTTAATCGTTTTCAGTGCGTAGATTCAGCGTTGAATACAGTTCGACCAGCATACGGCCAGACTAGAGCGATGAGGGGAGGGAGCGTGAATCGAGGGGTTACCCCCTCTCTGCCGGTACCGGATTAGTCACGTGACGTTGTGGTATTTGGTATCATTTTCATTAGAAAACTGCCACGAATATATTGGTGAAAGTTCCATAAAAAAATAGTAAAAAATAAAGAAGTTTTGTTATTGGATTAGTAGCGATTCACACCGATATACCCGATCCGGTATCGGGTTACATTGCTCGGCGGCCGGGGCCTTCTTTCATGGCTCCTCGCGAGGTATGCCCCTCAGTGGAATGGATAGGCGACTAGACAATTATCGTTTAGATATTTTAGACAATTATGAATGAATTACAGTACTTAGCGACAGCGTTGGATCAAAGGGAAAGAGAGTGTGGAAATGTTGTTCGGGCCGTCCGTCAGACGAACCGGCGAATAAAGGTTGGGGGTGGAAAAAGGGTAAACGAGAAGCGAAACACGCGTGTCTCCATCAATAGGTGCCGCTTGGCAAGCGTCTATTTGACGCCTCGCACATTGTGTCATTTCCACCGACGCGACGGGACCAGCTACGGATGAAAAGTTACGGGCGGATGATTTCACCGGGCAGCGGACTGAATTTTACCGGAAACCGAGGCGAGCACAGACCGGGCCGGGTCGTTTAATACAATCTTGACAGAAGTTAAGTGACGGCGATACGAGTGGACAGATATCGCCGGGGAGCATACGCGTGTCTTTGGCCGCGCGCCAGACCCGTCTCGCGATTACTTGTTTACCGCGTGCTAGAGAGTGACGTAAAGCTCTATCGGGGCTCGTGGACCGATCGGGGGACACGTGACGATCCGTGTACACAGACGACGCCTGTGCACACGAACGTCTAATTCGTTCTTTCCTGCAAACAACCGTGGAAACCAAGAGACCCTTTAATATCGCGAGATTGACCGGTTTGTCCTTTATTGTACAAGCCACGCCCTCCATTCCCCCACCCCAAGGCAGACGGATCATCATCGTACAAGTTAATTCTTGACTCCGCTGTGAGTATAATTTCATCAATTATCTTACAATCCCCTAAATTATATAAATCAATATAATTTTAATACTAATTTTTTTCTACTTCCTTTTTCTTTCTTATTACTTATTGTTTTTAATATGAAAAATAAGTTATTATTATCTCCCTAAAAAATCATAATTTTATTATACAAAATAAACTAAATTCAAAAATTTCATCAATTACTATATAATCTCCTAAATTAATTATTAATTATTAATACTAATTTTTTTTCTACTTCCTTTTTTTCTTATTACTTATTGTTTGTTGCTGTGAGTACAGGAGTGAATCGAAGATCTTGGAGAAGTACCATTCTTTTCGCAGAAAATAATATAACAGTATCTTAAAATTTTTGTAATATTACTGTCTTGAATTACACCTATTAATTTTTGCCATAAATGCATAAACATCCGCATTTTGCAAAAATGCAGAAATGATGGAATAAGACGATTGGTTGCTGGGTTTCGAGTCGGATACAGGTTTTACTCAGAAGAGACTCGGAGCCCTATAATTTGGGATGTATTAAATATAGAAGCTAATTCTATAAATTTCAATATTCCCCTGCCGGTGCACCGATCCTCGGAAACCTGACGTGTAATTTTTTCCGACGGTTTTACAGCGGCTCGTGTAACGTTACAGCGTAGGAAACGTGAAACTTGGATCGAACAGGATTTCCTATCCGCGAAATGAACCGCGCACGTTAAAAATCACGCAGATCCGGCTCCGTTTGCCACGGTACAGAAGCGCTCTAATTTAAAAGGATGTATTCCCGTTTGTGGGATCATCCCTTAAACCGAGACCAACGACTGTAAACGTTTCGCGAAAGTCTTCGCTGCGCGCGATCGAGTGCAATAATACCTTCCAGGTCAAACCGTGATGTTTGCCATCCCCAAAGCGAGCTCTGTCCCCGACCCCTTCAGCCTCTTACGAATATATGATCCGCTGGGGTTCAAGCACTTCTCAAGAATAATCCTCCTCGCGACAGCTGTTCGCAAATAGTTCCCTGTATCGCGAGAATTCCCAACTACGTTTCGTTCCGCAGCGGTCGATTAATCTCGATCTTAATAACTCAGGTGTTCGACAGCAGTTCCGGGGAGTTCCCGCGCTGTTAGAACGGATCGCTAGGTTGATCCAGCTGGTTTCCGTATCGGCTTACTTCGAGAAAAATACAGAGATAAGTTCGGTTAAGATTTTTCTGTTCTGCTAAGCTGTTGAATCTCGTCGCTCCGCTTCTGCCATGATTTATCGGCCACCGTGTATACCTTATCGAGAAACATTCGCCAGGAAATTCACCGTGGACTTTTATCGGCCGCGGATGAAAAATAGCAACTTTGCAAAAGCGCTCGACTTTACGCGACCGACAATAACAATAACGCCGAGACGGCTACTCTAATGGCGAGTGAAAAGCTCCCTCTGTTCGTTGAGAACGTCCGAGAAACGCTTCTCGCTCTCCTTTCATCGACCGATCATTTTTCGGTTGATTAAATTATTCGTTAATTCGTGCAGAATTCAATCGGGAATTGCGAAAATACTTTCTTCCCACTCGGTTCGATCGAATTACGTCGGACGCGTTGATGCGCGAGGCTATCGACGAATAATTATCGAGCGACGATATTCAATTGACGAGCTTCGTAATGAGGTAAACGCACGCAGCCACGAAATCTATTCAACGAGGTAACGCGGTTCTTTGGCATACGACTTCGAAATCTTACCACGATTGTGGAAAACATTCCGCGAGAAACCGGGTCAACAACAGTAAGGACGATACACCTGCGACGATAATACACCGGGACGAACAGCAAAGGGTATCTCTATCTCTCGGAATTATCGACGATGCTTTCTTCTTCTTTCCTATTCCTGCCGCTGCCATAGGCTGCGTATCGATTCGCAGAACTCGACGACTGTGCTCGAGACACCGATAAAAATGGAGAAACGTGAAAACAAAGATAGACACGGGCAGGAAAACTCGCGGTTAGAGTTGTACGTCCTCGTGCCGGCGTCGTCACCGCGAGTACATCGTGGAGAACTTCCGGGCAGAAAGTTCTTCTCTGGCGGAAAAATTGAAAGTACGCGGCCCACGAATTGGATAAATTTTTGAGAACACAGAAGCCGCGTCCAAATCGAAATCCACAGACGAAATCGGAGACAAAATCGAAGAACTTTGAGAAATGAGATAGAGCGATGAGATTTTTTGAAATTGAAGCTGAAACTTTGCAGAATATGGGAAAAATAGAGAGATTACGATGAAAATGTTTTTTAACATTGAAAAAATTCGTTAAACTTGCAATAAAGAAATTGTATCGCTCATTTTCGAATCAATACAATTCATATTCAAAGTTCAACAAATTTTTTCAATATCAAAAAACATTTTTATCGTAATCTCTCTATTTTTCCCACATTCCGCATTTTTCAGCTTCAATTTCAAAAAGATTTCATCGCTCTATCTCATTTCTATCGAAAGTTCTTCGATTTTGTCTCCGATTTCAAACGTCCCACTGCGCGGCGTCGCGCGAATGAGAAACGCGTATCATGCCGCGATCGCTGAAAGAGTTGGGCGCGAAAACGGATTAACCCGTTCGATCGACGCTCGTTAATTTTCAGTTTGGAGAGGACGCGGCCGTTTGCAGAGCCCGAAGAAAAATTCGTCCCTTCGAGACTGCTTTCTAAACGGCACGATGAATTTCTGCGATCGTTGCGAGATTTGGTACAAGATGCGTACGCATAATCCGATAGGAACGTTCGAGACGTACAGTCGGTGGGAAAAATATTCGCGGACGAATTGCATCGTCGACGCATTAATGGTGTTATAATTTTTTCAAAAATCAACGGTATTCTGGGAAATTCAGAGAAAATTTATCGTTTTTGGACTCGCGCAGTTTTCCCGATTGGTCGCGGTTCTATCGTGCGAATAAACGACCGGCCTAGAGCGTCGCCGAAGACGCGAGGTTCGTATTCGTAAATAAATCGGTGAATAAGAGACACCGGTGGTCCGATATTTTTGGAAGGCACTGTATGTGACGCAACCGATTCTCTTTCCCGCTAAAACCTGTTAACGATCCAATCGCCGTCGCGCGACCACGCGAGCGTACACTCATCGACAAAAATAATACTCGAGCGGCGCGGTGTTTGCACACAGGGTGATACATATTAAAATCGATTTCAGGAACGTAACACGCGCGCCTCGCCGCCTAGACGCACGCGGTGACCCTAAACTTTCTATCTATTATCCTCCCCACCCTCCCTTCACCGTCCCTCCCCTACCGTCCTCCTGGGTGCGGAAGTAGCTCTGAAAGTGAAATCGATAAAGGTCAATGCACCGGTAACCGAGCCGCGCGTAATAATTTGAAGATCTCCGGCGGCCAGGCTGCTCTCCCGAGACTGGGGATCGAAGTTTTCTCGCTGGCGCACGCGCGCGGTGGCCCCTTAATGAATCGTTCGCACGAACAAATTGATATTGTTCACCGCGGCTCTAATTGTCCTCGCGGTGATCAACCGCCGCGGAGCCGTCTCGACACCGTTTCCCTGAAGTAGAACTCACGACTTCGTTACGCGAGATTAAACGTAACCGAGAAAGTTGGAAGCAGCAATCCGAATAATTCAGCCGGGATTAATCAACCGTTAAGCAGACGGCTGTACGGCTCATTCATTCGGTAATGAACTTCTGGATCCGAGCCTGGTACCCTTCAGTTTTTGAAATTTTACCCTCGCTCCAAATCGCACCTACTCATTTTCGTTATAAATGCACAAAATCCGCAGTCTAATTATGATTATCACTATTCGTAATCGATAGACGGACTAAAAATTCACAAGAAACGCTGGAATATCAAATTTTTATTCATCTCGGAGAACAGCAAATTCTACAGGATTCCAAAAAATTGAAAACTGCATAATGAACAACGGTAATCAGAAAAGTGACGGCACGACCATCGATTGCTCTGTTTCTAGCAAGTCCGAGGGCAGAAACGCGCGCGCCGCGTCCGAGCCAACCGAGCAGACAGGCTTTCGAGGAACAGACGTTGCATGAATACATACTGGTCAACATTGAAAGCAAACAGCTGATTCAAGGCTGCCGCCCACTGACGTCGCGCGTTCCTGCGATAGTAATGAGCCGCCCGCGTTTGAGGTAACCTCCGACCTACCTTAAGCGTCTGAACGGGACGCTCGCTCGTTCGCTCGCTCGCGCTTGAGGTCGTTCGACGTCGGGCAAACCTCTTCTTCTTCTTCGCGTTTCCTTTCTCCGCGAGAAGGATCAAACTCTCCGGGGGCAAACAAAGAGAGAGACACGTCGCTTCTTCGCGAAATCTTCCATTGTCGCCCGGTAGCTTTCCGCGCTCGGACGTTTGCATAAAATACATAAGCGCGAAGGTCGTGCCCGAAGGTCGTCGCATCGCGCACGCACAAATTGCCTTCCCCTTTCGCTAATTGACCCTTGGGCGGGCCAACGATTAATCAATTTCAGAATCCGACGTTTAAATCGGTTTCCATGCGTTTTTAGCTCGGCAACTCGTTAATTGAGCCGCTCGCTCGACGAATCGATTAACTCCGTAAAGCGGAAACCGGAGAAACGCGATGGAATAATATAGTTACGAGTCGAGCGCTCCGACACTTAAAATATTTCAAAAAGTGGAATTAATCGAAGACGTATACAGTCAGCAGACTATTAACGCAACACGTGTGTACGATTTGCAAAATTTAATTGTGAATTGTTTTAGCTAGCCACGATAATTTTTTTTAGAAAAACCGGTTTTTCATGGAAGAATATTTGATAAAACTTTAAAACAATCTTTCAATCTTCTTCCACCGGAAGAAAGTCCTACGTGATTTGATTTTATTCACGTCGGAGTTCGATATTGTGCTCCTATGAAGAAGATTTTTTAAATATTTTAAATAATTTATTTTTGGGCGGAATTTTTACAAGAAAACGCTCTCCCGCTCACAATGATTCGATTATTATTCCGTGTTCTTTCGCGATCGCGCGTACGACGAAAGCTTCTCGCCCGACGTGACGCGCCCAATGCCGCCGAAGTGATTCCGTCCGCTTTAATTGGCAACGGGCGCGAGTTATCCGACGTTATTTCCGACGGGATTTTTTGGCATCGCTCGAAAGCAATTTGCCAGCAATTAAAGTGTTCCTTAACGATAAGCCGCGCACCACTTTCCACGCTCCGCGGCCGTGCAACACTGTCGCTGTCATCGGGCGAGCGTCTCATTAATTCGCTCGCGAATTAATTCGACCCGCGTCGCCCGCGAGAACATTCGGAATTCTGCAAGTCGACGCTTCTCAGATCTTCGACTAAACTCGGACAACGCGTAGACGAACTGTGCGGCTGACCTCGTGGTCACGGGGGCTCGAAAAAAAAAGTGTCCGAACACTGAATTCCCATTTTGTGAAAAATGTTCAGCTCCCAGACCCTTGAAAATCGTGTTTCAACGCGACGGCCTGTCCGAACGCGAGCGCGGTCAATTTACTTGATACTCGTTAGCGGAAATGAAAACTGATTTGTCGAACGGAGAAAACAACGAGGCGACTAAAATATTGCGGAGCAACGGAAGAAGATGCAATCTTCCGCAAGAGAGCCATCTCTCTCTCTCTGTCTCTGTCTCTCGGGGTGAAAGACCTTTGCCAGTTCCCCGCGACGGTTTCGATCACGAAAATGTCCATTTCATAGACGCGTGTTTCGTGGTGTAAGGCTGATGAAACTCGAGCCACGAAAATACATCCTGCGAGAAGGTTCTGCGCATCGAGTGCAATACGCTGGCGATACCATACGCGAGCGA
Organism: Lasioglossum leucozonium; assembly: GCA_028454225.1. Lineage (NCBI taxonomy): Eukaryota > Metazoa > Arthropoda > Insecta > Hymenoptera > Halictidae > Lasioglossum > Lasioglossum leucozonium. The sequence continues at coordinate 9,099,166 of CM052208.1, forward strand.
TACCAGAGGCAATAAAGAAGGGAAACTTTCCACCGGTCTGGAAGCTGGAAAAGTACCGGAAACTGTGTGACGCAAATTTTTCAGGGAACACCGACGGCCGGGTGGTGCCGATGTTCCACGCCATAAACGCGAGTAGGCACTTGAATTCGTCGCGCGCGGCCGAGAGCTATAAAAAACCTCGATGATCAGCATCCCGCCAACAAAATTCTCACATAAATATTTGCCATTTATTCGCGTCGTTAACGCTCAAACAGGCGCGTCTTCGACCGGAATTCGCGTTATTACATAGAGAGGCGCGAGGCGTTGCGAAACCGACACGTGTTTCAGATTTTTTTATTCATCGGTCGGATTATCATTTGTAATTATCACGAATACGACAAGATGATAAGATCGGATGCATGGAAGATATCGAGGAAAGATCCACGCTCTTGTCCAATCGCGAGTTCGATCGATCCGCCTGTGGAACGCTGCGAATATTTTCCCAGAGGAGACTACTACGGAGAAATATTGGCCGCGATCGTTTTCCGAGAACCACGCTAAGATATTGGGTTAATTAGTTATCGCGATCCTCGCGAATTAAACCTATTTGCGCGGATCTGACATCCAGGCCTCGAGAACCGTGCAATAACGCTTCGGTTTCGCAATTTTCCAGCAAGCTTTTCCGCCAAGGCGTGCGAACGGAACGTCCACGTGAATCTCGCGGCACTGGCGGACGATGTTTATCTGAAAAATTTGAATAATTTTCGCCCGATACGATAATCGCGCGAACGTCGGTGTTCCGCGGCAATATTTCCTCGCGTTATTACGTTAACGCCCGTATGACAATTTCACCCGCGTAATCGTCGACGCTAATATGGCCCCGTCGATCATGCCCGAGTGACAGAATTATTTTACTGTCAAATCCATTTTTCTGGCGATCCATCAACTCTCGTCAATTTCTTTAAATGTACCGTTACGTTGTTCAATAATATCGCCGTTTAATTCCTCGATTTCCGACGGTTCCATTGAAGGAGCATCTTGCTAACCTCCAAAAATCTGTCTTGAAAAATTGGCCAAGCAGGGCCGACGTGACGTTTTGCGGGGTCAGAATACACATTCAAATCCTATTCTTAAAGGCTATAGCCGGGTTTGGTAGTCAAATTCGCCCCCGACGAGTTTTTGATCGAGCTTTGGCAATTCGATAGCCTACCCAAAAAGACCCCGATCTGCCAAGTTACAGCCCCATATCTCATCTGTAAGGGTAGTTATTGAGGAAAATCGAAAAACCAGTTTTTGGCCCATTTTCCCCATTTATTGACAGTTAAAAATTCTGAAAAAATTCTGACACATTTTGGATACTAAGCCACATATAGTATCATTTTCAATTTTTCGTTGCAAACTTGTTGTAAAACGCAAAAATCGAAAAGCAGTTTTTATACAGAAATCGAGAGCATTACAACATGTGAAACAAACATGTAAACAAAAAAAGTACCGATCGAAAGAGCATTCAGATTTAATTTAGATATTATCAGTAATCACCAAGGCGCGTTGAAGTTCGATATAAAAATAATTTATTTTTTTCAATTTAAGTGGAAAAGTCTCTGAGTAAATTATATATATAATTTAGTCAGAGATTTTTCCATTAAAATTGAAAAAAATAAATTTTTATTATATCGATACTTCAAGGGCCGTTGGTGATATGTTCATAACCGCTGATATTCTAATCCCGCCCGGGTATTTTTGTTTATCACATGTTAAATTTGATGCTTTCGATTTTTTAAAAACTGCTTTTTCGATTTTTTCGCGTTTTACAACAAGTTTGCAACGAAAAATTGAAAATGATACTATATGTGGCTTAGTATCCAAAATGTGTCAGAATTTTTTCAGAATTTTTAACTGTCAATAAATGGGGAAAATGGGCCAAAAACTGGTTTTTCGATTTTCCTCAATAACTACCCTTACAGATGAGATATGGGGCTGTAACTTGGCAGATCGGGGTCTTTTTGGGTAGGCTATCGAATTGCCAAAGCTCGATCAAAAACTCGTCGGGGGCGAATTTCACTACCAAACCCGGCTATAGCCTTTCACAATAAGGAATTATTTATTACAAGATGCGTATATTTTTTGTAAGATGTATATTACATAATTTTTCTCGCTTTTTCGCCACAAAATCTTCGATCACTTCTTCAAAATTGATTGAGTTTGAAAATTAAGTAAATGAAATTCAAAATTATTGGAAAATTCAAAAAATTTAAGTTGTCACATGATTTCTTCTGTATTGAAACCGTCAAGGGAAGAAATAACATTCAATTTGGTTTCTATTTCTTGCAATCGATGCAGACAATTTTTATTTTGCATAAAGATGCCTACTGATGAGTTTTAAAACGCGAGGCCCAAAGGACACCTGAGTTGTAGGAAAAGTTCAATGTCGAACGCAAATACACCGAAGGGTCATTAGAATCTTTGGAAATTCTTCAATCTCCGGCGAACCTCTAATTACACCTTGACCACTAATTTCGCAATGTAAACGGGACTTCTGTTCAGAATTCCGTTGCGAGAGAGCCGGCGATAAATCAGCGCGAGCGAATCACGCGATTCCCGGACAAATCGCGGGAAACGGTCGATGGCGAGCGGCGATCCGCGCCTCACCGACCACGTGACAATCGCCGGAGCACGTGCTCGGCATCAATTATCGTCGAAACCAGCGGAGAGCATCCGAGGCGGCAGAATTCCACGCGAACCGACCACCGGCCCCCCCTCGAATACAGATGCGCTCCGCGGGATCGCATTGCGGGTGTTTCGCGACGCGAGGAAAGACACCGATGCCTCCCGGAAACCGATCGTTCGATCGGCTCAGCTCCGAAAATTTTCGCTATGCCTATAAGTTACCGAGACCTACAAAACGCATTTTTTAAATTACAAGCTCAGACAAAACAGCTGAAGAAACATCATTTTTTAATCTTTTTATGTTTCGTATTGCAATCTAAACAAATTTTTGTCTACTCATTCTCTAGCTAATTAATCGGTCTAACATCGTAAAAAAATTCGAGTCGTTCGGATCAATTTAAAAAAAGTTATGCGATTTTTAAGAGTGTCCAATATTTCCGCCACCTGTATACAGATACAAATTTGGGGAGAAAGGAGAAAAAATTGGCTCGATGCAATTACAATTAATTTTGCAATTAATCGGCAAACACGGCAGCATCGGTGCGTCAACCTCCGACGAGGGGTTCGCAATGCTTGCGGAACGAATGTGCTCTAAGAATACGCGAAATACGAATTTTTCTAGACCAGAGGACCCCCTTAGGCGCGCGGCACGGCGTTCGAGAAAAATGAAAAAGTTTCGTCGGGTTGATCACTCCCGACACGTGCAACACGCACGCGGAATATTCGCTCGCAAATACTGTCTGCACTCTAACGCTCTTCTTATAAATAGACCTCGCGGAGCCTGACGCATTTATAGCGTTCGCGAGCATGCAAAAGATAACAAAAAGATCGGATCCGATGGATGTCCAACGGGGACCTTCTTTTTTCGCTTCAGACGCTAAACTGGGCAGAGTCGGAATCACGTGATTACGTAATTATTAATTCGATTTCTTTTCATTGCCATATACGCTTGATTAGTAATCCCCGATCGTGTCACTAAAAATTAGTCGTTTCACCGGGAATCGTCAACGTCAGAGTGACTAATATAAGTCGGCCGTATTAGTCATTTGCGTGTTACAATGTATGAACATTAAGTTTCTTTAAATAGAAATGATTTCAAAGAGAGCGACGGTATCTTTCTCCTTGATCTATCGTTTCATTCTACACGCGTTTCAGAAGCTGCGTTCAATTAAAAATTCCCTGGTTATTAAATGCTCCAACGAAGAAGAGCGTGCAGCTTGCAGTAAGATTTACAACATTAATGCAGCGCTTCGAGCGCGACCTTGAAGCAGCGTTCGGTTCGCAAGATAGCAATATCGTGAAACAGTAACGTAACATTGCTGAGCCGCAGCAATTGCGCGAACGCGTTTCCATGACGCAGATAAACATGCTAGCGTCGCGTCACAAAAACGAGAACCGTCCGGAACGACAATTTCACATCACCGGAAAATTATTTTCGCAAGCTCGAGCGTGTGGTTGTAACGAGTCCCATAGGTGGTACAACGTCGAACGAGTCAGCTGCGGCGTCCCCGCTCCGCCTTCCCCTTCCACGGCCGCGATTCCCCAGGCTTCCGTGGCCCGGTCACGTGACGCGCTGTAAGCAGAGAGGGGAGTGACCGTTTCCCCTGAACTCGCGCTCCCTCCCCTCGCCCGGCGGGCACCGGAGTCAGGTGTGTAGCGCGCGTTGAGCAATTTTTGCGAGCGTCGAGCCGCGAGTAACAAGGGCGACGATTACAACAGAGATTTACTCGGAAACGGCTCTGCTTATATACGCGTGTGATCTCATCTTTGGCATCCTCCCGCGAGAACGCTGGAAACGCGCGTCGCGCAAAGCCAAGGTGAGAGAGGTAATCGGGAAATTCGACGTTTCCGTGCGCCTTCCGATCTTCCGCCGGTGTCGTCGTGCAATCTGTCTCGATAAAATTTCCATCGGATTACAGGCAAGCAGGAATTGCTCGACGATAGCGAGACGCTCTTTCCTCGCGAGTGTCTCAACGACCGTAGACGAAGAGTTCTCACGAGCGACCAAGAAACTCGCGAAGACCTTGAACGGAGCAGACAGAAGCGTGTTTTTAAATTTCCTTCCATGACCTTTTCGAATCGATCACAATAGATTCGCAGAGGAATGGCGGCTGCCAAGAATTTTGCCCAGCGGGACGATGGTCGCCGACGGTAAAACCCCGCCGCCAGAATGTCTGCAGCGGCGGAAGATAGTCCTCCTCTTCTTCTTCTTCTTCTTCTTCCTCCTCTTTTGCTCCGCACCACCGCCCGACGATCTTGATATGTATTCCGATCATTAGAACCAGCCCCGTGTACCTCGGCCAAATAAAGCGAGAGATGCGTCGCCGGCTACGCGGCCGACAAAGGCCGACGAACGCACCGCTGCTGACGGATCCATTCTTAGCGGTTGTTTAAATTACGAAACGTCCGATGATGGCATCCTGGCATTGATTTCTGCGCTAGCACACGGTTTAGCTGAGATTACGCGCCCATACCCCCGAAGAACCGGCTTCTCCAGCACCCGCCAGCCCTCGAACGCTCCCGATTTCTAGACCAACTGACCGGTACAGTGCGAAAGCACTGACGGAACTACAAATTTTTAACCCCCCTCCTACATCGCAAAATATAATTTTGGGTCCACTTTGTTCTTTAGATATTACAGGATTGAGATTTTTTAATGCTTTTTAGCAAGGAGAATTGTAGAAATTCAATAAACGCAAAGGGTATGCTTTCTTAGTCAATGTACTTCCAATTCAATTTAAAAGTCTCCACTAAAATTATACAAACTTTCAAAAAAATGGACCACATGACCAGAGTTTTTCCAACAATTTAGAAACATCAGTTTACTAGATTGCATGCAATGAAAATTTCAGGAAAATTGTAATTGACAGAGACAGCGAAAAAGAAAACAGTAAATTTTACAGCCGCAACTTGCAAATTAGTTTAGTAATGAACGGTCAAGTGTATAAGCGATAACAAACAACGGCCAGCTATATACATGCCGGATGGCTCTATATAAAGGTACTATAAAACAGAAATATCGATGGTAGCCATATTTAACTTTGCCGATGGCAAAGCCGATTATAGTCGCCGGCGCGCGATATCGATTGTATATTAAGAACTGTAACGGTAAATGTGCTGCGAAGATGCTTATCAGACGAAAATTGCACGACAATGGGGGAACGAGCAAACGAGGTTGCGTAACTTATTATCAATCTTTCTACTACTAACACTCGTCGCAACGAGAACAAACAACCAGAAATGGAATCGCCTTTATTATTAGAATAATATCACAGAGTTCTTTCCCGTTGCGGTAAACATACTGGGAAAACATCGAGCTGCATGTAAACATTCCGAGCATAATTTAGAAAAAGTCGTAGGATACAAAGATAACAGCTTAAAAATGTTTGTAAATTCAACGCCGACTCTACATGTTATTTTATTTATTTTACTTCTTTTTTGAAAAAAAAACATACAACCGATGCCGGCACATTTCGAGAGTACTTTTGGCAGTACAGTAGAACCTCGCTCGTTGCAACCTCGTTTGCTGCTCGGTACACTAGCGATTCCCATCACGAGTCGTTAGAAGTTCTGGAGCTCGTCTGGTGGGGATTGCGGCGGCTACGTAATACATATTCCGAGCAGCTTGGCAACACGGAGTGGGGAAAGTGGAAAAACAGATCGTATTCTTCTCGGTTGCCTTTTCCGTTGCATAATCTCGATCTTTCCACGCATTTTCGGCCACGTTCCGTGCGACCAGCGAGGTTCCACTATAATTGTACTCCTCGTCCACGAGAACGTGGCACAGAGAAACCAAGCAAGTAGGTATCTATGCACCCGCTATCTCAAGCATTTCGCAATAATCGCCCGACGAAGAAAACAAACAAACCTATCGAGCGCGACTGGAACGGATGCGGTCACGATCTTGCCCCTTAAGAATTTTGATGAAATTTATTTGACAATATTTATTTGAAAAAAGTTTTCTATATAGACTCACACAATTAAATGGTAGCTTTTTGTGATAAAAAATAATTTATACACGTTTATGTTATATTAAAATTATGAAAACAGATAAACATTTCCTTGTATCGATCGTAAATTGTTAATAATAAATGTATTAATGCCGTCGGCGCACGGGTTCGATCAATTATTAACAATTTATTTCCATTTATGAAAACAGAGTTGGTAATTCATCCTTTGTCGAAAATTTCTAATTTGTCCGGTTCCTCGAACCACGCATCGTTCAGTGGATCGGCTACAAAAGAGAAGCGTTTGATAGGTGGTTGACGAACGGGTGCGCACAATGGAGCAACGCGAACAGAAACCTTCGCGCCGGAGGATAAAGAGAACATCCAGCGATTCGGGGAAAAAGAGTACGAGGAGGGTGGGGGAAATCCAATGACGAATCGTATGAAACGCGCAAGATTAGAGTGAATCCAATTTGTCTTGAATGCGACACGGGGCTGGCAAACGCGCGCCGATACATGTATCGCGGGGCCGCCGTTCCGCGTGTATGCACGTGCATCATCTCCGATGCCCGGTGACGTTCTTTCTTTCTTCCGCAACAATGCCGGCTAATTAACCGCTACGTCTACTCGACCTTGCAATTAATCGTACTGTTGCGCGTGTCTCCACGTGTTTGCTTCCGGCGTAATCCCTGATATACGGCCGATAGTCTTGCTAATTATGGCGCGCGCGTTCCACGTTGCCACCAGAAAATCAAAAATTCCAGTTTAGCGTCCCCGATGTCTGGGACAGGTCGAGATTCATCGACGGATTTAAAAAAAAGAAATATCGGTAGAATTTAACAAAATCGTCGCGTCGTTTATTCAAAAAATTTTATTTTGGCTGATGTTTATGCAACTTTTAATCTTTCTAGGCAAGCTTCAAGAAAGTGGGCTTCGCAGATCTGAAATAAATAACAATCGTATTGAATTCTACGGAATTTTATATCCTAGCATTTTTTTAACATTTCCAGAAGCCATAAATCCGCGACCTAGTCATCGGAAGCATATTTCATTCGTCGCTCTTCGGATCGAAATCCCACCAAAAATTGGTAAATATTAAGCAAACTTCGTTAACTGTTCGGACGTTGCTTTAATTTCTCTGTCGATTGAGACGTTGATAGATCGATTGTCGTCGTTGAAACGACAGGAAACAGTAAAACTGACGTGTCTCGATCGCTCGACGGACTCTCGGTCTCATTGTTTAACGATTTCAGCAGCGCGGAACGGCGAACGACACGTGTTAAGGACGTAAGAAACCTTTCAGTGGAACAAGAATTTCTGTATATAGTCGACGGTTTATGAGAGTTTATAAACCGCGTTCGATCCAACAGGTGGCCATTTTTAACCTTTCCCTTCGACACCGTCGGTAAGACACTCGGTAGCAGCAAGGGGCCGGAGAAGAAACGAGTTTCGATGAAACTTCTACACCCGAGTGGAATACGAATCGCGAGTTTCATCTGAACGTAAGAAAATTATGTACCAGTTTCTTTAAGATGCAAATTAGCGACCGCAAAACGCTGACGAAGATTGAATTTGCAAATAGCAAAGATACTTCTCCAATTAATAATTCGACGCGCGCTCTATCGTGCTCTTCGGCATTATGGCGCGCAGTCCGGACTATTCGGAACATGACAGAAATCGATACCGATTAACCCAGAAAGGACACAGCCAACGCGAATGATTCCGTACATATGAGATTGAGCGTGAGCAACACTGGAGGCAAGGGCAATTCGTTCGACTGAATCCGTGCAAAGCATGGGAACGACAGAATCAGTACGAAAGTTTGCTACCGACGCATTCGATTCCGAGGATTTTCTGGACGCAAAGACACTCGCGCTTGCACCACCACCCCGCTTCCAATGATATCACAAATATTTGGAAAATAGGACGATGACGCAAGTAGCCGGTTACTAGCCGGCGTTGAAGTGTTTGCGTTGGGAACAGAGTAAAATCCAATCTCGGATAAAAGCGAATTCACCAATCATTTCGATAATTTATCTCGTTTAACGATTCGCGTAGACGCTTGAATCGTGAAAATTGCAACGAAAATGTTCGAGCTAGGAAATAATAAACTACTAGAATCCACCGAATGATATTAATTTTTCTATTTCTAAGAAACATACGAGCGATATTTTAAACAATTCTAAAACAATAATTTCCGCGTAATACAACTAATGAAAATTTCTCGTTAATCTCGGTATGCGCCCCTTTCGAAATGAGTATGTTTTTCCGTCGAAAGGAGCATTGTTTATATTATTCTCTCATCGCGGCATTATTTCGATTCCCTCGATGCATAAATTTTACCAACGTTCGATAAAACCGAGCGGGTTAAACACAGCCTTTATTCCCGCAACGATGCCGAACAGAAAAAAAATGAAATAAAAGAAAAAGCTTTTAACCCGACGCAATACATGACGCTCGGTTGCACGTTGTGCAGAGTTCATCGAACGAGTCTTCGATTTACTCGCATATGTAACAGTAATTAACACGAGTAATTAATAGCCTAACGGCGGCGTTCGACAGTCGCGCCGATGCGCGACGCTAAGTGATTGCGAAAATATTTACATACAAATGAGGTTATTAGTGGCGCATAGAAAAGTAAGTTCGACGGAGGAAGGTTCGATCTGCAGAAATGCGCATTCCAAATTATTCAAGCTGTCGTCCGATGAACGCAGAGACGAATAATTGTTATATCGTGTATAGATAATAACTAGACAGCGGATTTTTATGCAAAATAAAATTTTTTTATGTCAATTACAATAAATTAACGTGAAATAGAAATTTATTTCCTTTCTTAATATGTTTAATAGGTCGAAAATAATATAGCAGTTAAATTTTTCCAATATTTTTACTGTTTTAAATTATACCCACTAATGTTTGCCATAAATACATAAACATCCGCTGTCTAGTAATAACAATACGAAAAAACCTCAAGAAAAATTAAACGTACAATTCTACCTGTTGCGTACGAACAAATAACATATAGTAACTCGTTAAAAAGAAAAACAGAAGCGACCACTGATTAATCCATTCCAACAGACTAAACTGATCGTTTAAAATTATGTGACGAATTTTTACGAACTCCCAATAATAACGGAAATAATTTCGACTGACAATTTCAAGATTAAACGCTCTGTATGTTAAACTGTACATACATTTATATCTATATTTATTTGTGCTTGTTACTTCCTTCTATTTAAAGCTAAAGCCGAGGGGTATAAGAGCGCTCCGCACGTACATACATCTTATACGTAAGATGTTGCAAAGTAAGGGACATAATGTAGGTTAGGTATCTTGATTACTAAACAGAAGCACCTTCGTCAAAATGGGGGCCCGTTATGCGCTTTCGCCGTTAAGGGAATGCCCTAGGCGCCTTCAACGTGTATGACAATAAACACTTCAGAAAACTTCGCACCGACAGGCCCATGCTCTTGGAGAATTTTAACTCGTACAATAGAAATACGAACATCTATGTTCGTATATCTGCACACAAAGAATTTTTGCAATTATAAAATTGTAATACTTCACTCGAAACAAAACTTTTGCGCTCGAAATTAAATTAATGTTCAATGTAAGTTAAATAAACGTTAAATATAAATTTAAATATAAATTAAAGTTGCCACGAAAATTCCTTTTATATCTCTTACATCACGTTCGCACACAATCTAAAACAAAAATGGCCGCGTGATATACATATTTCACTTTTCAAGTGTCGCACAAATTTCTACATACCGAACTCTGTACTTATATTTCATTAAAAAAAAAAGGATAAAATTCTCCGGCTACCCACCCCTCGCACACCCCACCCTTAAGGGTGGCTATGCAACGATAGCATGTGGATCGCACAGGCTCGCGAATTAAAACTTCTCTACCCTCGTGCCATCGGTTTCGAAGAAGCACAATGCAACGGTGCAACATGCAGCATAAAATATTAATCCGCGCGCACGATTAACCGTCAGAAATTGATCGCGGTGGTGCATCGCGTTTCGTGATTCTTGCCGCTGGAACCATATGTTGTTCGGCTAGGAGCGGCACGAATAATTAATGCTGCGCGAGAGAACACGTGGCGTGTCGTACGAAATGCATACGCAGCGAATGAAAAAATTGAAAAACTCACCTTGAGGCGATCCGCTGCACCGTGGAAAAATTTTTCGGGAAGCGGTGACGTTAATTTGCGTAATAATCGACCTGGCGGCGACGGCGGGCGTCTGTCACGATTAATTCTCCGTCCCCGGCGGTAATAAATTATTAATATCTAGAAGCGTTTCCCATAATACTAGGACGTGCTCTCACTAAGGAATTATTCACCACTGAACTGGTTCACACCGGCGATAAACAGGTACGTGGACGCCGGCACAGTGTTGTTTCTCCTCTGAAATTGGCGATTTAAGTACAAAACTTATTCGGTAACTTAGAAAATAGAACGCGTGCTCTCGACGTCGACAGAAACTGATCACACGCGATTCTTCCCTTCGGTGTACAGAGGCGGAGGTCGATCGAGCTCGAGATTCAACGTTCCTCGATTTTTCTAGTATGTAATCCCTCCGTGTGTCGGTCCCGTTGAGGTTAGGTTTAACGTTAAGTACGAAAATCTTGCGAGCCGTTCGGTGACGTCATAACGGGCCCTACGATCCGGCAGAAACGCGTCGTCGGACTGCAGGATTTTTCTCCGGCTACGTTGTTGCGTGCACATTCGCTTCCGGTTACTGGCATCGGTAACACGCGCGCACACAGGCACACACAACACGGCGGTGAGCGTACACGACGCTGGAACAGCGATCGCGCGTGTTCACATTTACGGAATCCCGATGATCGATATCGTGTCACAGCCAAATTCTATACACCGTCGCCGTTCCTCCGAATCCGGAACGTTTAATTTATCGAAGCTTCCACTGCCGAAAACGCATTCTCAGTCGTCGGTGTATGTACGCATGTGTGTGTGTGTGTGTGTATATATGTGTGTACTATACGTATATGTGTCAGTCGGTAACACAAACGCGGAAGGTAATCCCAGGCGGCGGCGGCGGCGTCGATGAATCTCTTCAGTTTCCTTTTTCGAAACCTTTCGATGTATCGACCGACTTGTTTTTTCCGGAAATTTACGGTACACTAAAAGAACGAACACAGATATACATTGAATTTGACCTCTTGCAATGGCGAGAACAGAGAGAGAGAGAGAGAGGGTGCTCTCGGTTTTTTTTTATTTTTTTTTGCCCAAGCAATATGTATTAGAAACGTTTTACTATCGCTATCCGATGAGATCAGCGCGCACACACTGACATAACATCCGTGAGGAAAGAATCGTCCGAGCGACATATAAGTATGTATATACGTGTCTCTTTCTCTCTCTCTCTACTTCCGATTTGTCATTTTCTGTGTGTGCCGGGGCTCACGGATTAAAACTTAACCTAACCGCGTCTGCTCGTAAAAATGCCGAGTGCACCACCCGACGTCGACGATATTATAACAACGTCGTTTCTAACCTTGAAAACGCGAGTTTCGGCTTGGTTAAGTTTAAAAGTTGGCCTGGGGTTAAATACACGAGAACGTTGGCGCGGTTCTTGTTTTGCAATTGTAAAAATCACTTGGCCGCGGGCGACGCGAGCTTCTTTTTTCTCTCTCTTCTTTGCCACCGCACCGGCGAGCCTCGATTCTTGTTTGCGTATGCGTCGATCACACTGTTACACACCGGACGGATGGACGAATAAACCGCGAAGGTATTATTCTTATTGAACGGCCGTGGGCTATGGTGCCGCGTTATAGGCCGTGAAGCGGCCGGCACGCAGAAAACCGGTGGCGGTGTTGAGAAGCGCACACCCCCGATCGCGCATCCTTCCTGGAGCCCTGGCGAGAGCCAACTGCCCCGCGCGCTTGTACGCCGACATTCAAGGCGATCCCACAAACGACCAGCTGATCGAACTAACGGCCTGGGCGTCCGGACTCTCGCGCACCGGCTCCTTTCTCTCGGTTCGCGGCCGCATCAACGTCGCCTCACAGCATCGAGCAAACACCGCCGCGAACGCGTGCACCGCCGAAAAACCACCTCGTCCGCGACCGCAGTCGCCGAATTAAAACGGAAAACGAATAAACCGGAAAAGACAAACGACGATCGTGCGCCCCCCCTCTCCTACGTACGGTACGATTACCACCTTGTATCAGCGGATTCGACGTTTGATCGCGGGAGGGCACCACCGACCGCTAATGGTTGCACAACCGTTTCTGTTATTTTTATTACCGATATCGTTGCACGAATAATCCTCCGATCGACGAAACAAATGGTCCCGTATCGCTTCGAGTGCGATTTCAAGTCCGGACGTGTTGCTCGACGTGTACAATATGCTCGACTACTTCTAACCGAACGACACGAGGACTTTGAAAGATGGAACGACTTTTCTGTAATCTGTGTCACTATCTGTGTTTCCGAATGCACGAAATTCGAAATTATCAGGAATGAACTGCAGTTTTGATGATTTAGTTTTTATTGTGCGGCTGCCGCTGGCCAATAGGATGGCGGATGCAACATGAAATAATTAAATGAAAATTGAAATATTTAAGAAATGTATTTGGAGTACATACATGTATGATTGTAATTTTTAATTAAAATTAGTGATTACGTTATCGTTATAACGTGATAAGTGTGTAACCGTATTAAATTGGTCCTTATCGCATTAATGAGATTATAACTGTTAATCGAATGTGTTTTTCTACATGTTTATGGATCAATGTAATTTTAAAGGCAACAAATAAAAACATATGGTAGACATACGTAGTTGTTTCTATAAAATTACTGTAGAGGAATTATTTATTATTTCAATTTCTTGAATTTTAGCAGGCATGAAAAGTTACTCAATACATATTTCTGTTTCTGTAAAATATTTTAATATGCGCTTACATTTGGACTAACATGCGCAGACGTACACGATTAAGTTGCGTACGTGGAGTGAAAGACAACGTGCTATCGGTATTGTATCGTAAAACGTAAGTGAATAAATACGCAAACGGGCGGTGGTTATTTGGATTTTTATAGTCATTCCACTACAGAACATCCGAAAAATAAAACCAGATTCTTAATCGGGTAACAAAATTACAATACTTATATATAATTGATACATTTTCTGTTTTTTTTAATGTTAAATTTAGTGTTACAGTGAAAAAACAAAATGTGCGGAATTTGGGCCCTATTTGGATTAAATTCGCCTTTGACCTGCGTGTGTGAAAATTTTGGAAAAATAACGCATCGCGGTCCTGAAGCTTTTAAACTTGAATACGACCATTCAGTCAAAGTATGATTTTGCTAAAACTTCTAAACACCGCAATAGTAATACAATAATTGAAATAAGCTATAGAATGTTGTATTTCTTTTTTATAGAATGGTTATTTCGGATTTCACAGACTGGCAATTGTTGATGATCTCCATGGAATGCAACCAATGAGACTTTACAAGTATCCCCAAATTTTTCTACTGTGCAATGGTGAAATATACAACCATAAACAAGTAAAGCTGATTTTACAACATATTTTTTCGTTGCTATTAAAAATTTCATTGCTTCATGACTAAATTATACATTTTATTTTATAGATCAGCCAAAAACATGAATTTGAATGCGTTACACAGTGCGATGTAGAAGTAATAATACACTTGTATGAACAGTTTGGTGCTGAAAATGTTGCTAAAATGCTTGATGGTGTATTTGCATTTTGCGTAGTGGATATGAAGAGGAGAAGAATTCTGCTTGGCAGAGATCCTTATGGCATTAGACCATTATTTCGATTATTTTCTGATGATGGACAACTTGCAGTTTGCTCGGAAAGCAAGGTAACAAAGAACATGTTATTATGTTAAAATTTATGTTATATTAAAAAATGTTATATTGGAATATATATTCAGGGTCTTATGGGATTAACAAAACAAATAGAATCAAAATGGACATTGAAACCATTCTCACCAGGTCATTATGAAGAGTATGAAATATTAAACGATGGTCGTACAAAATTATTATCAACAGTAAATTATCATAAGCCGGGTGACAAACCAAGCTTTCAAGTACATACTCCTTGGAATGGTTTGTTTGTGCGATTTAAAACTACTAACATCAAATTTTTGTAATACAGATAATAACAATCCAATAATATATAACATTTTTTGAAGTTTTAAGTAAAACAAATGTACACGAGAACATAAGATTGCTTCTCTCAGCTGCTGTGAAAAAAAGGCTAATGGCTGACAGGAAAGTAGGATGTTTACTATCGGGTGGTTTAGATTCAAGTTTGATTGCAGCGTTGCTAGTGAAACATGCAAAAGAAGAAAATCTGCCATATAAAATAAAAAGTTTTGCTGTTGGAATGGGTGATAGTCCAGACATTATTGCAGCTAGACAGGTTCCAGAGAATATTGTTATATTGTACTATATGAAACATTACATTAATGTTTGAATGTATTAACATGCCTTTAATTAGGTTGCAGATTATATTGGAACAGAGCATTATGAAATAATTTTTTCAAAAGAAGATGTGGAGGATGTATTGGACAAAGTGATTTATCATTTAGAAACTTTTGATATTACCACAATTCGAGCTTCCATTGGGTAAAATAAAATTATTATAACAGGATTCTTTTAACCTGCAATTCAATAATAATATCTTGAATTTCAGAATGTATCTTATCTCGAGATATATTAAGTATAATACGGATGCAACAGTAATATTCAGTGGAGAAGGCGCAGATGAACTTGCACAAGGATATATTTATTTCAGAGATGCACCTGATGAATTAGAAGCTCATAATGAGTCTCTTCGATTACTTAAAGATATTTATTTATATGACGGTTTGAGAGCAGATAGAACAACTTCTGCCTTTAGTCTAGAACTACGAGTTCCGTTTCTAGATCTTCAATTTACAAATTATTATCTCTCACTAGATCCTGGTACTAGACAACCACAAGGTATAATTAATTAGTAGATAAAATCCGTCGTCTATTAATAAGAATACCTACATGAAAAGCATTGGCGCTAAAATGGCATTATTTATACAATAAATTTGTTACAGGAGGGGTGGAAAAGCATTTATTAAGATCTGCATTTGATAACACTAAAATATTGCCATCAAATATACTGTGGAGGCATAAAGAGGCATTCAGCGATGGCGTAACGTCGATTAAAAAATCTCTTTTCCAAATTATACATGAAATAGTAGACAATCGTATATCAGATGCAGCGTTAGAGAAAGCTCATTTAAAATATTCTCATTGTACTCCGAAAACTAAAGAAGCACTTTATTACAGGTAATAGAGTACTATTTCTAAACATTTACCAGATTATTA
This sequence comes from Lasioglossum leucozonium, assembly GCA_028454225.1. NCBI lineage: Eukaryota > Metazoa > Arthropoda > Insecta > Hymenoptera > Halictidae > Lasioglossum > Lasioglossum leucozonium. The sequence goes on from CM052208.1 coordinate 9,115,118, forward strand.
TTTTGACAGATAAACTGTACTTTTTTGTGTTCTTTAGAAATATTTTTGAATTCTATTATGGAGGACAAGATGATAGTTTTACGCCATATTTTTGGATGCCCCGTTGGATAAAGGGAATTAATGATCCATCTGCACGATATATTGCGCATTATGCGGCAGAAAGTAAAAAATGATAATGGTGATAATAGAGAAGAGGAATTGATCTGGTTAACAAAATTATCAATACGTGTTCAATTAAAATAATGATTGTAATTATAAAAATGTTAAAAAATATTTTTGAAATAAATTTTATGGAAGAAATTATAGTATATTAAACACAGTGTTAATTTTTTTACACCCAATCAATAAAACTTTACATTCAAAATATATAAATTGAATAACAAATCATGTATAAGTAGATCATTTTTTATTTGCAGGAAAAAAAATTGTTTGAATTACCCCTGGTGGGACTCGAACCCACAATCCCCGGTTTAGGAGACCGATGCCTTATCCATTAGGCCACAGGGGCGGTTGGTAAATTTTGTTTCTTTCTTGAAGTAGTTTTACATAAACTAAAAAGCATTTACAAATCATGTAATAAAAGTAATCCTAACGGAAATATATTTTTAACAACGTATATAGCTTTTAATAGCAACACGTTTCTACAAATACCACAAAATAATACGAAACGTACGAAACAGCTGTTATATGAAATTTCAAGATGGTGACGCATGTTTTGTAACAGTCACCTGTGTATCTTTTTTTTTTTTAAAATGAGAACTATTTTATTAAAATAATAATGATTTCAATATAAATTTACAATCAGATATATTTCAATAGTGAGTGTGTTATGTTTTACTTACAATGAAACTGATGTTTAGTAACTTATTCTATATACAGTGTTATTAACTTTGTTTATTTTTCAAACAATTAATAGATGATGTCAACGAGGTACTTTTCTTTCTTGTCTGGGGTAATAATAGCCTCCTTAACATGGACTTTCAGTTTGTACCTTTATTCAAGACTATCTCAAAACAATGACATCATTAATCCAACAATACTAGTGTCAGAAAGTTCGAAGTCATTGAAAGAACCAGTATTCGATCATAAGGTATACAATGATCGTGAACTTAGATTACGCGATAATCTAATATTTCATGATGATAAGGAAGCATTAGTACAGAAAGGTAGTTACAAAGGATCTAGTTATAGAAACAGTAAAGCTCTTATTGAACAATTACAACCTGTGCCAGTAAAACCTGCAGTTACGTTAGGTCAAGGTATTTTATCAATATAATGTTTTAATTATTAAGAAAAATCAATTTTTAATACCTTTGTTCTTTTTAGTGTGTTCCTTTGATTGAAAGTGTTAATCTATTTTTAGGTTTGGACGAGCTGGGAATTGTAAAAAACTACGATGACCAGAGAAAACGAGATGAAGGTTACAAAAATTATGCCTTTAATATTTTGGTATCAGATAATATTGGGTTACACAGAGTATTGCCTGATACAAGGCATAAATTATGTAAAACACAACATTATTCTACCAACTTGCCACCAGCCAGCATTGTTATATGTTTTTATAATGAACATTACATGACACTTGTGAGATCTTTACATTCCATTATCCAAGGGACTCCTGATGATCTCTTGCATGAAATTATTTTAGTAAATGATTGGAGTGATGACAAAACCTTACATGACAAAGTGAAAGTATATATTGATGATAATTTTAATGGTAAAGTAAAATATTTCAAGACTGAAAGACGCGAAGGATTAATAAGAGCAAGAATGTTTGGTGCTAGGAAAGCAACTGGAGAAGTTTTAATCTTCCTAGATAGTCATATAGAAGTAAATAAAATGTGGATAGAACCTCTGCTTTCGCGTATTGCATTCTCAAAAACTATTGTAGCAATGCCAGTAATTGATATTATCAATCCAGATACATTTCAGTATACTAGTAGTCCTTTGGTAAGAGGTGGATTTAACTGGGGCTTGCATTTTAAATGGGATAATTTACCAGTTGGCACTCTAGAACATGACGAAGACTTCATAAAACCCATAAGGTGAGATCAATATTTACATGTGCATATTTATTTTAATGATTTTTTATTTAGTAATTACTGTTAAATAGATCGCCAACAATGGCTGGAGGACTTTTTGCAATGAATAGAGAATATTTTACAAAAATAGGAGAGTATGATGCTGGCATGGATATCTGGGGTGGTGAAAATCTAGAAATATCATTCAGAGTAAGATAATGATTTACTTAATTTTATGGTACTTTCAGTTTGATAATAATTTCTATTATCTTTTCAGATTTGGATGTGCGGTGGAAGCATTGAACTTATTCCCTGTTCAAGAGTTGGACATGTATTTAGAAGACGTAGACCATATGGTGGAAATGACAAACATGATACTATGTTAAAGAATTCATTGCGTGTGGCGTATGTTTGGTTAGATGAATACAAAGATTACTTTTTAAAGAATGTTAAAAAGGTAGATTATGGTGATGTTACGGATAGATTAAGACTACGCAAGGAATTAAATTGCAAAAACTTTACATGGTACCTAAAAGAAGTGTACCCTGAATTAACATTACCAACAGATAGCAAAAATAAATTAAAAGAGAAATGGGCAAAATTAGAACAAAGACCGATTCAACCTTGGCACTCTAGGAAAAGACATTACATCGATGAATATCAAATTAGACTGGCTAATACAGCATTATGCGTTCAGAGTGAAAAAGATATCAAAACCAAAGGTTCAAAGCTGATATTATCCTCATGCTTGAGAGTTAAATCGCAGGTAAATAAAAGAGAAAATATTTCTGAAAAAAATATTTTATATAAGACTATAATTTGCTGTAATACGTTCTTTTCATAAGGTAGTTTATTACTTTTTATTTTTAACATCGATATGTTGTAACTTGTGCAGATGTGGTACGAAACAGACAAAAATGAATTAGTTCTTGGTGAAATATTGTGCATGGAAGGAGCAGAGAAAATACCAAAACTTGGAAAATGTCATGAAATGGGTGGCAATCAGGAATGGCGGCACAAAAGTGTTGTAAGTAGTACCTGTTAACTTCTTCATGGTAATTGTATAGATTAATTAAACAAAATTATTTATGTACAGAATGGCACACTCATATACAATATGGCAGCTGGTACATGTTTAGGAGTATTTCAAGCTACGAAAGGAAGTCCAGTTATAATGGATCTATGTACCAAGCCAAATAAAACTCTTATAACATGGGATGTAGTACGGTCGAAAATTCTTCAAAAGAATTAAACGTCAAGAACTATAAACACGAAACAAAAGAGTATCAACATGTCTCAAGAGTAAGAGAGGGATTATACAAGTTATTTTATGTTTTGGTAGCAGATTAGACAATTTATTAATCAATTTTTTATACATTTCAAAGTAAAAAAGAACACCTACAAAGCTGCCAAATTAAAATAATACGAATTACCCATATAATGCAGCTTGCAAATAGTATAGCAATTTAAGAAGATTCCAACAGAAGCAATACTCTGTACAATATATGTATTTATATTTGTTGTTTTTGTATTATTTGTTATAAACATACACATATTTATACTAAATTTTTATAAAATAAATTAATGTTTAACAAATTTACCTATTACAAATACATCATTGAATCCCATAAATAAATGAAAATTGAACAAAAAAAGTAGTCATGAATAATTTTTTATCTGCGAGCCTCTACCAGCTTCTATACAAAAAGAACTGGTATAAATATTAAATAGCCAGAAATAATAAATTTATGAGTAATTATTACCACGGCGACCGAAATCAAGTGATATTAGATGAAGTGGGGAGAGTTCCACATCACCGCGCAGGTGCGCCAGAACTCGGTGAGCGCACCAGAGCGCACTCAGTCAATCAGTCAGACGGGCCGCGGACTCCGGCGGAAGCGGTCTGACTCCGGGAGGAGGAGGACCAAAGGACCAGTGGTAGGCCAGTGGCTGTCCAGTGGCTGACCACCCGACCCAGTTTCAACAATAGTGAGTTTGACTATTTTTTTTTTTTTTTTTATTTGTGATGGTCTACTTTGTCAGAGTGTATTGTCTGCTTTACAGCACAGGGTGAGTCAAAGGTTTTACAATACTTTTGTTGATTTTGTTTGTATTTTTATTATTCATTCTTCGTAAATACTATTTTCTCTGTTCAAATATACGCGCCATATTCATGTATAACTTCCAAATCATATTAAACATCCGTAGTAAAAATGAAGTATACGGAATATTCAGTTCTTACTAATACGCCTAAATTCGTGAATTATCGGTAACAGTGAGCACGACACCGAAATGGTACGGGGGCTCTTAGAGCCCCCCGAAGCGTGGACAGAAAAGTCCATAAGCTGCAATGTCTGTACTAATCCTAAGTCTGTGCTAATATCCCAGCCACTGTTGGTAATGTTGTGAGTGACACGGAAATCCATTCAAGAATTCTCTGACAAGTGAGAAACATTAATTGTTCGGTAGTGTTGAATATTAATTGTTCATAGACTTTCAATTACATCATCTAATCATGTCTTTCCATGTGGTTATAGAGTTGACAAGTAATCTTCCTTTAGTCATTAAATAGAAGAAGCACAAAATGTACAAGGTTATGTTTACTACAAATGTCACCGCTGTCCCTGATTTATTAAAAATAAATCGTGGAATTACAACGTATCCAAAAAATTTTCTTCGTACGCGTACGTACTTGAAATTATAGATTATTATCAAATATAGTTCATTTAAATTATGAATTAGTACGATAAATACTGTTGTTCACTATTTCAGAAGTTCCAGTATTATTTACAAAGAAGGACGAAACTGAAAGTCCAAGAATACGGGAATTTAGAAAAAAATTACGAGAACGTACACCCATAGGTAAATAGCATTTTATAAAGAAATGAAATATTAAAAATATGTAATATAATTCTTATCAAAGTAACATAACTTGATGCATAATAGAGAAACTAGAAGAACTAGAAGAAGGTATGCATCCTTATCAAGAGAAAGAACCATTAAAACCTTTTCCAAATAATACAAATCCTGAAACGGGAGAAGTAGGAGGACCACGAGGACCCGAACCAACTCGCTATGGTGATTGGGAAAGGAAAGGACGAGTGACAGATTTTTAGAAGTCTGATAAAATACATAGCCAGAAACTTGTGTTAAGATAATAATATATATAGTATATATTATGTACATAGAAATATTTAAACTATATATTGTACGATATTATAGTTAATTAATTATTTTTATAGTTAAAAAATTATGTATATTACAAAATATCTAAAAAAAATGAATAACTGAATATTTCTGTTGTGTTTTGTTAAAAATGAACAAAAGCAATATACAGTTTAACCATTCAATCTTTTTTGTTATTATGTCAGTGAAATACACAACTGAGAATATATTTATTTAATTTGGAATTTCCCTTGACTACTGTTAGAATGAATATTTATAATTTTATAAGCAAAATTTCTATAAAAACACAAATATTTAGACCTAGACATTTTGTAACAAGTATGAAATTTATACATTTTCATTTAAAAAATAATTACAACCATCTTATTCTTTTATATTTTGACATAATATGTAGGTGTGTTACTACAAGTTAAAGAAACTAATACAAAGGTTGAGAAAGAGCCATCTGTGAGAATGAAACAATTTCATGAAAAAACTGAAACTGCAACCGATACCGAGTGAGTAAAATGAATCAGATAATAGTAACAAATGTAAAACTAAATACTGTATAATTTATAACATGTAATTATAAAGAATTGCAATGATAGGAGTGCCTCCAAAAGAACGTTTTGTGGACTTGCTATTGGTAGAGACTGACCCAAACAGTGGGGAATTGAAAACGAACGCTGAGAAGGACCCAACAAAGTGGGGAGACTGGCAAAACGGTGGACGTGTGAGCGACTTCTGAATCAGAAACTGTAATTCATAAAGAATTTTCAATTGAAAATATCAGTTTTAGTTTATTTTAGTTTTCAAAATTGACAATGTTAATCATAAATTTGAGAAATTTCATTGCAACATAATAGGCTGCCATTGCTAGCTGAAATAATTTAAGTTATTGTATTTCTGTTGTCTCTTATAAAAGTATAATTGTTACATTCTCTAATAATGAAAATGAAAATTTTAGTACTGGTAAGAAGTTAATGTCGAAATAAATACACATTTGATATAAAACTGGAAACATTTGTTTAGTAAATAATATTTAAAATACCATATTCAAATTTCGTTTGTTTTACCAATCATCAATAAACTTGTTATAAATGTACCACAAATAATGCATATAAAATTACCAACACAGTATTTTGGTATGAAAAGTGTATCATATATTTTTATGTAAAATCAATATTGAACACAATCGATTAAAATAGTTGATCTAATACATGTACACACAAAACTAACTTATTATAAATGTACATTTAGTTGATTCATTTTTGTACAAGTAATGTAATTTCTTATGTACGAATGGTATGATAAAAGAAACCCTGAAAAACGTACTTTGCTTTTTAATTGAAAGAGAATTAATTAAATTCATATATTATTCGGTAATTAAATGCAATAATGGTTTCATTGATTATGTTATTTAAATAATGAATTTATTCCCGTACAAACATATTATTAAGTTATCTCTATTCGTGTACCGTATTGCGAATTTTTCAAGAGAATTTTACACTGTAAAAAGTTATTTTCGCATTATCTTATGTACAATTTAGTAGCACTGCTGACTAAAAGTATTTTAACGATAGTATGATAAAGAAATTTTTCAATACTAAATATCAGCTTCCTCGTTTCTATAAAAGTTCTATAAAAAGGTGGATGAAAATATTATTACATTGAAAATGTTGTGTGACGTGAAATTAACATTCACAGATACAATAATCTTGTTGTCTACTTCAGATTATTTTTTCCAGAGGGAATCATTTTATATTTACATTACAGGTCTATATTATAATATGAATACAGGAATTGTCAAGTCACACTTTTATAATACGCGATACACAAAATACAAAATTTTTTTGTGAAAAGTTAAAATTAAAAATAGCGAAGTATGTACAAAATGGCGGTTCTTATAATAGTAACGCTTTCGATTTACTCCTAACAGATCCATAAACAATATATCGAAAATAATGCTTATACCACTTTCACTCGGTGAAAATTATAATCTAAAAGAAATGAGAATTTTCTTGTAAACATTTTTCAGATCCAAATATTTCGAAGTATTAAACTCGCACACCGAGTTTGCTCTCATTAAAATAAAAAAAATTACTAACGGTATGTGTTACAATAAAGTTCTACTTCAAATAGTAATTCAACTTGTCAAATAAAAGAAAATTATCGAAAATGATCTAAAAGTATAAATATACTGAAATTCGAGTAATAATCTTCAGTCTTTCATCTAGCATCGACGGACCTGAAAATTGTAATTTAAGGTAGCATCGAATATTAAAGATTATAGATCTTAACGGATAAACTATAAAGTTTTATTGATGGCTAACACATCTCGCATCATCATGTTCCTTAGTGTCCATAAGGCGTTTACCACATTCCCATGGTTGCCTACGCCGTTGCCCAGCCATTCAGCTGGCAATTTTGTTACATCAGGAATTTGTGTATTATCTGGATTAGCATTCATCTGTTTATCCCAATTTGATATGTACCGATTTTCTACGTTCAACGCTTCGATGTACCTATGAATTAAATGAAAAATATAATTTTTGTTCGTTGGTAACAATAAATATAAAATAAAAATAACATTATTATTAAAAAATTATCTTACCGTAGGTAGGCATCTGAATGTAATACACGACTTGGTCTTGGAGGAACAGCAACGAACATTGGTTCTGGTTGTTTAGCCGCTGGCAGATTGCTTGTTTGCGTTGCAGCTGCTGACGTTTCTGTAAATAAAGTTATGCGGAATGATGCAAATGTCATATTTTTTAGTGAATGTAAATGCGTAATTAGTGCATATCAATTACCAGTTTCCATTGGCGGTAATATCGTTGGACCTTTTGATGCCATATAATTTCTGTAATAAAAAAATGATATTGAAATCCGAATTTTTAAAACTCGAAAGGTATAGCTTGATCATCTTGAAAACTTACTTGCTTCTTTCCGAAGGAGGTATGATACGTCCATTCGACTTAAGGATATGCACTTCCTTAACGTGTCTTGCAAGTCTTTGTACACTTGGAAACGGCGGTACAGATTTTTTCGTGCGACCACATCCGCGCCACTGACATTGAAATTCTACGTCTATGGAAAAATGAAAGTTATATTTTACGGCAAAAATGTAATTCGATGCTAATTATAATAAAGTTACGTACCACTCGCGGCGTTAATAAAGGATGATTGCACATGTCCATTTTGCTCAGCGATACAATGATCGATACAATCGGTCATATCTTCAAATTGCCAGTCACAATTGTCCCAGCAACATTCGTATACTACATCTTGTATAGAATTAGTCCCTACTGCAACAGATGTCCCTTTAAGTTGTCCTCCGTCTTCATTCATTTTAATTGCTCTTTCTTCCCATGCCTGTTTTTCTCCTGCTGGCAATTTCCTCCACTGAAATAAAAAAAGACTTGTATTTATTGTTATTCTTTGCATAACATTTCAATACTCTGTAAACATCCATTTTGTTCAAACCTTTTTCATAGTAGAGCATGGAAAAATGTTTAATGAAACTGTTTACTATTCATGGCTACCATTAAACTGATATACTATTAACGGTACATGAAAGCCTAATTTGGAATGTATAGTAAAATAGCAATCATATGTAAGTAAACAACATTCTATTACAGATTTGAATATACATATAGTTATTTTGATGTGTAATATGTGAATAGTAATCCTAAGAAAAATTCAATATATTTAAAGGAAAGACATAGTATGCAGTATCTTTTTCTGTGAAAGATACTTTATTAAAAAAAAAAAAAAAACGGTTCCATAAGTTTGTACAATGCAATTGAAAAATATAATCTGCATACTGTCCTTCCTTAATAGATATATTCTTATTGTAAACTAAAAATCAACAGTCAAAATAAATAAATACCTCGTTGCCAACAATTCTGCTAATCTCCCCAAAGGATGATTCGGGATTGTTTTGTGTAATCTGCGTTCGCATTTTACTCGAATACAAAATATAGCCCGTAACTAATTTCTTACCCGCCGTTTTCTAAACAGAAGAAAACACAAATTATAATGTCACTGTCTCATGAGCAAGTCTTGACATTTATACCTTTAAAGGTAAGACATCTATTTGTTGTTCTAATGTATAGATAATAAACGGTGTAAAAATTGAAAAATGAAAAATAGAAGTATGCTGGCATATTTCTCTAAACAAAAATAAAATGAAATAAATAAAATGTAACATGTAAATCAGTTGTAAACAAATAATGTCACGATAAGTCCTACCTTCTTGGTTGACACAGGTGTTTGGGTATTGGAGAGCACCGGTTGAGCTTCTGCAGATCCAACGGACGGTGGACCACCAGCGTCCATGCTGTCCTCCCCAACTCCTACTCCTACTCCTACTCCCACTCCTAATCCTACTCCCATGCCTAGCACATCGGGTTCCAGCTTCGGTAACAATGGTGATGCTTCCTATACCATTTATGTTATGTTACGTTCATTATCCGTTACCGAATGTAATGTCATGAATAATTTTCGAATATTTTCTATTGGTATAACAATCTTATATGAATACTATTTGCTACGTGAAATCTTCTCTGATCAGAAATATTGCAGTGTTCATGAATATAACATTACTGGCGATAACTATAATTTTGATAGAAATGCGCAGTGCTCTTTGCACAAAGTTTACAATAGAATGTTTTAAGCTAATACAGACGCACAACACTATCTTATGTTTCACCCTAATACCTTAGGTGTACCCTAAGAATCTAAATATGTTTGAGTATTAGTACTGTATGCATTCCGTTCAAAGCAAATTGCTTTTCATTTTTATATTATTTGGGTTAGAGTGACATGGAAGCGAGACTATTTGGTGGTATTCTATGTATGCATATGTATATACGCTGTATTACTTATAGTGTATCTACATACGCACTAGATAAACCCAACAGGTGCTCTGAATTTGAATTCGATGAAAAGTCATTTCTATGTATGTACATCCTATGTAAACACTGTATAGGAATGTTTACTATTTGGTGTTATATATCTCAATTGTAATTTGTATCAAATACATATTAACGTGTGTATAAATAAAAAAAAGATATAAAATCAAATAAACAGACAAAATGAATATGCCGGCATAGAATGAGAAACATGCTCAGATACAAGTTTTTGTGAGATCTCCATCACACGCAAATCGTACTCATGTGTAAACTATACAGTCCTAACTTATTTGGTCTCACAATACTTTGTAACATCATACGAGCTTGCGTATGACTTTAGAGGAACATGCATAACTTCTGTAACACTAATAGAACAAAAAAAGTTTATAAGAAGAAATTACCATTTCAAATTGTGTTGAACTAGGAGTAACAGACTTGACTTGGTTTTGCGTCTGAGCCACGTCGCCTGGAACCTACAACACACATGTCAGATGCAAAGTAATATATTCAGTTAGTTGCATACTAATATAATAGGATACTTATTGTTATAGCATTATTACATGTAACGTAAGTAAACGTTGTATACTTAAACTGTGTACACACTTTGGCAGGGTTAATAGGCCTTCGGAAAAAGTATATTTCATCTTCTGTTACTGCCGAGTTATGATTGAATTTTTTCAAACCCTCTTGTCCTAACTTCTTCATGAGGCTTTTACTTTCGTCGTATAATGATTCACAGATATATACATCGTCCTCTGGAATTTCTGTAGGTCGACCTACACACATATACACACACATACAGATACAAACAGTTCAGAAAATAAAAGAACACATTTTTAATTAAATGACTTTTCAACTACTTACTACAAATATACTCTCCGTAGTCAAGGACCGCACATTTTCCAACAATAGCAACAATAGGATGGGTACCATCAACGGTAGATAAGAAAAGTTCTTGTTTATAAAATAATTTTGTAGGTGTATGTGGCACTTCTGCAGGCATTAACAACCATGGGCCTTTAAAGTAACACTTTCCGCTAAAAATCAAATAAGTGTTCTTGATAAGTAAAATGTCAGGTCCGGACGGGTTTTTGAAAATTTTGGGATTCCCGAGCATATATATTTTTGCACACCTCTATTAATTACTAGTATTTAGCGATATTTATGTTAGAAAATATATTACAGTACTTACTCTTTAGTCGACCATATAGCATCAATTTGTGCAATTTGTTGTCTACCTCCATCTGTTGCTACATAGACGAAATCTCCTGTCTTTACAGAACCCGCACACGTATTGTATTGTTCATAATAAGTATTTTCCGCATCCTCCGAATTATACAATATTACATTCTACAAAGCATAACAGAATAAGAGAGACATGCAATACATAAAAAATTAATTTTGACATCGAATTATGGTGTATAACCTACATATGATAGTATTATTTATGCATAACTTACAGGTCGTTCCTTTTCAGTTGGTTTTTCTCCTTCTTCTAACTCTGCAATCTCCTCTTTATGCTTTTCTAATCTTTCCTTGTACACTGATATTACCCGCTTTGGTTCCAAAGGTTTATCCCTTGATACAAGTTTCAAATGATCTGGATCAAAATTCCAGACTTTGATTTTTTTAAAAGCTCGCGCTTTCGTAGAATATCGCGATTCACATACATAAACGTCTTTCTCTAAAAAACCTTCGGGTTGCATTCTAAAATAATCTTTTACACTTAGAACACAACACCTGCCAGCTACTTTAGCTAAAGGTACAGCTACATGTGCATCACTTTTAAATAATTCTTTATCAAGAAATTTTCTTGAGGCTACATGGTAAGTTTCACTTGGTCTATAAAATAAATTGCCATACAACATTTGTTGCCCCTCTGCATTTGTCCATAAGCGTTCTATAAGAACTACACTATACTCCATGCCGCGTTCTGTAGGTTCTATATATGCAAAATCTCCAGCCCTATAAACTTCTTGATTAAAACTCATCGAACCTCCATTATCGCTATTAGTTCCTTCGACATTAGCATTTGTTTCTGAATCCTGTATAAAATACAAAGAAAAAATACCAAATATATAAAATACTCTTCTCTCTTTTGTTTCATTTTTACGAGAAAATATTACATACTTTTGTCTCATTCCCATCACAACTTTCTTCTTCATTAGGCAATGCTAATTCTTGTTGTTGTTTCACACGTTTTAATTCTGCAACTTGAGCAGAAAGATCAAGCAGTGTATAATTAAGCGCTGGTGAATGTAATAAATCTCCACTGCGAGTTACTTCATCACGAGTACGTAAGAAAAATGCTTGTAACTCAACACTATCTTCGAAAGGCTGTGAGTCTGTACGTGACAATCGTCTGGCTCTTTCTAAACACGTAAATACATCTTCTTGGAATCTATCCAGCCGTTTGTAAACACCACGGTCTAATCTTCTCTTAATTAAATCCAATGATAATCCTCGTACTCTGTTATTTGATATGAACATAGAATTGTGGAAATTAACTTTACAATAGAAAGTATAATTTCTAAAAAAAGATAAATATGAGGACATATCTTTTAATCTCGATTAAATCGCAACATACTTTTTTCCATCCACAATATCGTGCTCAGGGAGTTCCGCCATAGAATCCGAGTAACATCTTCCTTCTTCGTCTTGGTGGTTATACAAAGCAGTGAAAATGGTTGCCAATATTTCTTGAATCGCGGCTGACACATCTGGCACACTTTCTTCATCTTCGCTTAATTGTAACTTTGTTTGCAGAACTAATCGTTGTAAAATTAGTGCATCCTAAAACATTATTTCAACTGGTTGAAAGTCATAAATCAAATTTATCACTGATATTAAAATATTCATCATCTATAAAAATTAGTGTTAATGGGCAATATTCTTAAAAGAATGAAGTAATTCTTTACTTCTGTTTCATTCTTCTTGCACTTTTTTGATAACCGTTGGTCTACTTCTTTGTCTCTCATTAAACGAATAAAACAAGGTCGTACTTTTAGTGTCTTGTCTACAGAAAGATTATTATCTTGATTATCGAAGTTCCCCGGTTCGAACATTCTGAGTAATAGTGCATATATATATAAAACTTGCAAAGAAGTCACAACATTTATAAGGCTTATACAGTCACAACATTTATAGATATCTAATGGGCAATTTTTCGTGTATTTAAATTATAATTATTGATTGGATAGAACTGCATATCCGCATAATTTATATTGGTATATCTATTCATGAATATTCAATAAAATTCCACTATGAAATAGTATAAAATGACGAAGGTACGAAGGTAGCTAACTTCACGTAACCTCAAAAATCATGACCGTAAACAGATCAAGCTTTCCATGTTTTAGCGCGAAATTTCAATTTCACTTTGAACGTACACTCTTCGCGATAGATTGCACTTACTTTGTTAGCTCATTTTTCAATCAAATAATAAACATAACATTTATAATCGCTGCTTTCTTTTTACACTTAGCAGTTTTGTTTATTGAAGAATATAAAGGGAATGTTAATTATTGTTATTATTTACATAACCAATGATTTATTTTATATTAATTTATCCTTTTTTTTAACTCAAAATACTAAATTAGAAATTACTACGTCTAGTTTCCCACTAAATTATCTTAATTATGGACAATGTTATGAGAATTCTTATTTTACTTTACATAAACGTATGGTAACATGCATACATATATTATCGTACAAACCTTGTATATTTGTGAATCAGGTTCATTATACTTGCAGGCATTATCAAACATTAATATAAAGTCTGACACAAGTTCATCTAAATTTTCGTATCCATTATTTTTCAATGTAGAAGCTATTTTTTCCATGTTCATTGGTTGTTTGATAACTTCATAGTAATCAGGATACTCATTTTTGTTCGGTAATTTCATAAAAATTAAGGATAACTGCCTTCCTTTGGCATCATGATAATCTTTTATAGTATCATACATGGTTTTTAGTTTTTGTAAATGCAATGGTATAACCTTTTTTGGTCTTCTAGAAACGACAAAATAGCAATATAAATATGACTTTTAATGAAACTAACAGAGTGTATACAATACACAGTATTTTTAACACTCTACATACCCAACATTTCTAGTTGGCGTGGATGCACTTGACTTTATTATTTTAGGTGTTTCTGGTAAAGGACCTAATTCTTTTACTTTATCCATCAAAACTTTTTCCAAAGTATTTGCATCTTCATATATTAGAGAGCCTTCTTCATTATACTGACGGCAATTATTGAACATTAACTAAAATATAGAAAAATAACGATATAATAAAACTGATTATAAGAAATAGAAAATATATCACATTTGTTTTTCTTATAGTTAAGTATAATACATACTTTAAAATCTTGTATTAATTCATTTTCACTCTGATATTTCTCTGCTTTAATATTAGCTTCTATAGCTAACATATCAATGGGCTCTGCTATTACTTGATAATAATCAGGATATAATTTTTTTAGAAGGTTTCTCCATAAACATTAACATCGGTTGTCGACCATCTTCACACTGTAATGCAATAACTTTCTTTGTATTGTTAAGTTTGCAATTCAATCATTCAAGTTGGAATTACTTACAACGTATTCTATCACACATTTAACTAATGCATACAATCTTTTCTTCAATGGTATATTGTCCTTATATTTTCCACGGGTTAATAGATTTGAAGCGCGCTTAATAAGTTTTGGTTGATGAGAACTGTTTTCAAATTCACTATCCGAATCGGAATCCTACAAGCGCAACAAACATTAATATGATTTCAAATCAAACATTGAATAAGATTCAAATTATTCTATTCACTACATATCTAATTAGTTAAATTCATAGATAAAGAGCATTGGTAAAGAAAAAGTTCTAGAATAATATTTGTCCTTTCCAGTAAACTTGCATTTACCTGGTCAAATTCTAAAAGTTCTTGTACTTTCTCTTGCATTATTTTTTGCAATTTTACAGCACACTAAAAAACCACAATTTAATTTACATGAAAGAATCGTAGGAATTAAATAAATACAATTTAGTAAGAAGTTAATGTTTATTACCTTGTATAATCTAGATGTATGAATATTGTATTTTTTTGCATTCTCAAACATAATATTCATATCGCCAGCTACTTCACTAACTGTACCATATTCACCTTTCTGTAACAAATTAAAAATCACATAAGATTATCATATAAAGTATAAAAAATAATTGTATTCATTAATTTTAGTAATTACCTTTATTTTTGTACGAATTTGTAACAAAGAAATAGGATTTTTAATCATTTTGTAGTAATCAGGATATAATCTCTTTGACGGGAGTTTCCAGAAATATTCGCTCATTCTGACACCTGAAGAATAAAACAAAATTGAATTAATATTATGTATACAAAATTATATTTAATGAAACATTGTAGTCGTATACATCAAATTTTTTAAAAATACCTTGATTATTTGGTGCTGTTCGAATAGTTTGAAACAACTGCCACTGTGGATTGTCTGCCTCCTCAGTTTCTGCAGATTCTTCTTCTTCGTCATCACTTTCTTCATCTTCGTCTGGTAATGTTGCAGTTTGAGCTATTAAAGATTGCGCCATAGTGCGACTACCTCTTTTACTCCGCGTTGATGGAGCAGTTGTTGCAATTTTTGGAATACTGCTACTTATTCCAGTATCCTGTTTTCTCGCTGCTGCAGTAATGATCTTCTTTAAAAGTTTAGCATCCTTGTAAATTTGAGAACCAGGTTCATTAAACTGACAAGCATTACGGCACATTAACATTAAATCCTTCTCCATGTCTGCAACACTGCTATATGCTCCCTCTTGAATTTTCCTTGCAACAGTTTTCAAATCTACTGGTGTCTCTATTACATCATAATACTCAGGATATAGCTGTAAATGTAGTAGTATTTTTACAATACTCTAGTCGAGAAAAGTAAGGCAGTAATGTATCACCAAATATGAAAGTATGCAAAACCTTTTTAGATGGTTTAAGCTGAAACATTGTATGTAATGGCCTATTGTTGTCAGTTGGATCGGTTGCTGTCATAACAGCTGCAAATAAATCTTCAAAAAGTTGTATTGTCTCTTCATCTGGATTTGTAGAACTTTCAGATGTATCTTCTGCATCCTCTTGTTTTGTTGCAACTTTTCGAGCCTGTATGATTGGCTATGCATTAGTTTTTGAAAAGATATTCACGAAAAACACGGGCTAATCAGAGACCAGGTCCTGCTGAGCATAGCATTGACATTGGCTGGGCCGATATCCGTCCGCAGTAGCCGCGCTCTGATTGATCCATATTTTTTGTTATTAACTTCTTAACAAAGTTCTCGGGAATTACCCCTTTCAAGGAAGTACAACATTTCTTGGACACCCTGTATATGTATACATATATGTATACTTACCAATCTTGCTACTTTTAATATAAGTTTTCCTTTAGGTTCTGGATCTTCATATTCTTCCGTAATTCGATTCTTTGTATTTATACATAATTCCCAAAGTTCTGTAGCATCTTTGTATTCAGGAGATGTACGCTATAAAGAAACATTTATTATTACATGTTGAAATTTCATATTTGCTTCATATATTTTTTTTCTTTATTACCATATAAAAAGCTTTTGCGTTATTAACCATAAGTTGAATATCAGCTGCTAAATCATCCATATCTCTATATTCGTCAGTTTTTAACTTTTGTTGAACTTTTAGTAGGTCTATAGGATTTGTTACAACTTCGTAATAACCTGGTTCTTGTCTGCGTTTAGGCACACGTATAAATGCATCACATAGTAATGTTCCATCTTCCTTTTTTTGATTACGTAGCACGTCGTATAATTGTTGGCACAGGTCACTCTAAATAGGTTCAATTAAATTAGTATTAAACACCATGCTACATTTATATAGATAATAATAGTTTGTCACAGATGATAGCTTACAGGATCTAATTTTTTTCTTCTTTTTGTCGGTTCAGGTGGTATATCGTCGCCGTCATCCTCCGTACCACGACTTGCAACTGAAGATGTTCTACGGCGCTTGTTCATCTTGAATTATCTTAAAAAATATAAAAATAAACGTGTGCACTAACACAAATAACACTAATGTCCCGTATTAACACTAAAATACTACATTATAATCTGAGATCTAAGTCATAGTGTCATTGTATACAGAAAAAGTCTTTGACTACATGTTATGCTTGACCAATATAATTATATCACTGGGTGTACACAAAATTGCAGCACAATCGGGAGACTTACTAACGGAATTTCATACACGGAATATAAATTTACTAAATATGTTACTTCACAAAGAAATTCCTTTGCGTACGTATTAAAGGTATGAAAGTAATCGAGATACACAACTGCAGTTAAGAAAATTTCGCCGCCATGATATGTCGCCACTGTGCTTTAAAATGCAGAAATGCATAACGTTTTAATTTTTCGTTTGTTACATATCAATCGAGCGCATTGTAAATTGAAAGTGAAAGGAAAAATTGCAATCTACTCGCGTTCCAACGATCCTCCGGCAAATATTCGTCAAAGTTTCTGATAGATCGTTCTCCAACTAAATAAAATTTACCGCCATATCAAAACCTCAATGCATCTTTGAACTCGTTCCTCTATAGCTAACAATTATTTTTCCTCTCAAAGCATTTGTGTTATCGTACTTCGAAATTCTCACCTGCCGTTAAAATTTGTACAAAAAGATTTTTTTTATTAATATAGAACATGTAAAATAAAAGCGTTATAAATGTTGAACGCTTTTCATCTGCAACACACGATGACACACGACTTGGCGAACGCCATGTCGTAAGCAACCGCGGGTTTATAATCACACGAACTGTACGATCCTATGGCCAGAAATAGAGGCTGCTTCGTATGCCCTTTCGTGTGTGAATTCGCTCAGTCGGTACAGAGGATTTCGCTTTTTTTCGTTCAAACTCACGATACTTGAAAAATGTACATACATCAGCATATATATATTCATACAATACTATAGACATACGAGTAATTGATAATTTTGAATGAAAAGTAATAGGAGAGAGGAAATTTCCTCTCTGGTAGTTGGATTAAACAGAAAGTACATGAGAGTGCTCACGCCCGGAGTTTCGATGCCTCCGGTATAGTGCTACACTCAAACGGGATAGAACCCAACTGATTCTTCCGCAGGATTATATAGAATCCATAGTAGTAATTTATAATATCAAATAATTTATAAGTCTGTTCATCTATTAATTATTTTCTTCTGAAATTTCATACTTACTACGCTCATTAATCTAGTGGAATGTAATAATCGAGTCTATTATGTAACAACGAAAATTGATTATATAGTCTCTCTTAGATTATTTTAAAACTTTTCGAATGAAATACAACTGCTTAACTAAATAGATGAAAAATTTTTTAAATAATGTTTGAACACTACTCTATAATAGATATTGAAATTTAGGTTATAAATGTTCATATAAATATACATAAAAACATTTGGGAATACCCGCAATTATTTGAATCGCGATTGTCACTATCGATACTTCGTATATCGATATTTATATACTTACACTACACTGCCCTACACACTGCTACACACCATATGTGATCTAACCCCCTACTCGTAGCCATTTTAACTTACCTTGAGGAACTTCGACGAACCAAGTAAGTTTTCGTACATTATTATACACTATTAGTTGTACTGTTTGACAGTTACCACTGTTACCTTATTTATATAGTAAAATATGAATCGTAGCATATTCATATATGTCTTATGAGTATTTCCTAAATGTTCTGTGAAACATTCGTATTCTGTTAGGTAACCACTTGATACATTCGATAATCGGTACGTATCTGAGAATCAAATGTCCTTTACATCAAGTAAAATTCTATTTATTTAATCCTTTTTTTTTATTTGAAATATAATTTTTGTAATAAAATATAATAATGTAAGTTACAAGTTCATGTTCAATTATATAAATAATTATGAATTAATCATATTGTAATATGAAATTGTTAGTATTAATATAAGAGTCAAATGCCAAATAATATTCTAATAACATTTATATTATTTTAGTAAATAATGGCCGGCAAACTGCTTATTTCATGTTGGCGACAAAACATTCCAATTCAAACTCGTGGAATGGCCACTTTCCTCTTTCCAGACAAAATTGGCAATAGAGAGGTAGTAGGTTATGGATACAATGGAGAGGAAACATACATTGATCGTATTGACTATCCTTTGCCTGCTATCCGTTTTAAAGCAAATACACCAGATATCATGGTATAATATCTCTTACAATTATGAATAATCAAAGCATTAAATTCAATAATAGTATTAAAAACATCATTCATTCTTTACATAGGCATTGAGGGAAAAGGAAAAAGGAGATTGGAAGAAATTGTCTATTGAGGAGAAAAAAACATTATATCGTGCAAGCTTTTGTCAAACAATTGCAGAAATGACTGCTCCAACAGGAGAATGGAAAGGAGAGACAGGAATTGCGCTTCTAGGCGTGGCATTCAGTATTTGGTTGTTCTATTTCTTTAAAGTATTTGGTAAGTTTATTAAAGGAAGACAATGTAATCTATGCAAAAAGATTATCAGATGTCCTGAAATGTTTGTACAGTTTCTTTTTTAAGTGATCAGACTCAAAATTTTTCGAAATTTGTTGAAAAATTTGAAACCACTGTATTTTCATCAAAGAATTAAATTTTTATATAAAAAGAAAATCTACGAATTAGTATTGTAATACAAACTATTCAGAACAAAGAATAGATTTAGAAACTGGTACTTTTTAAATACTTTTTTTAAAGCAGATTTTTCAGTACTTTATGTCATTTTACAGCTTATCCAGAATTACCAGAAACATTCGATGAAGAACATAGACTAGCTCAGTTGGAACGTATGAAACTACTTGAAGTCAATCCTATCTCTGGAATTAGTGCAAAATAATTTACTAATATAATTTTTACTCAAAATATAGTTAAAAATAATGTGTTTTAACGTAACACTTATTCAGAAACTACTTCTGTAAATTAATAAAAACGAATAAAGTGTTACTGTTAGAATTTATAACTTTTAATATTCGGGCTATCTAGTCCAGCTCTGGTATTTTGAACATCTACCTCTGTTTGTTTTTAAAACCTCAAATTTGGTTTTAACATGATGAATATTAGGTAAAAACAACATTGATATCTTCAAAAAAGATTAGCTTTCATAGTATTGGTTTTTCCAAATGTTTTCCTTTAGCATTTCATCTTATTATTAAAAATAAATAAAATATTTTACCCTTTGCGATCCTATATCCATTCCAGCTCAACATTACATTTTGTTTCAATTAATCCTATATCGAACTTTGGTCGAAAAAAAAGTGTTAGATTATTTTTAATTGGTATTTACAAATTCATGAACATTTTTTGTACTTTTCTGGCTATAAACGTGTTATTTAGTTTTCTTTCTCAAGACCAAACACGACGATATAATTTGGCCCATATTTAAAAATATGTTCTCAAAGAATTAGACTTTAATTTTGAAAATTAACGGAGTTACAGCGCGACCTGCACATATGCCTCCACATATTTTTATATGGATTTGACTTCTTCGTACAAGAAGCCTCCGCAAGACAACGCGCGACGGCTAATTTTGCATTTTTATTAATTCCCCAGTAAGCAAAATGCTCTGATTTGGACTGCAGTGCTGCCGGCAGTACATAATACTTCTACTTCCGAATAAGCCTATATTTCTGCCGGCAGAGTGTGCTGGCACAACTTGAAGGCACGCCGTGGTTCGATTCGGTGCCACTAAGCTCGCATTGGTGCGAGTAGCTCGCTTCATGCGAGTACTCGACTCTGTTGGAAAAACGAATCCTGACTCGAACTCGCATAATGCGAACTTGTCTGCAGGCCTAGTCGACATCCGCCACATTATTGCGGTCAACCTGCCTTCTATAACGACGCCACGGCGTGCCTTCATTCTGCCCTTATTCTGCCCTCGAGTTGTTTGCCAGCACACTCTGCCGGCAGAACACATTACTTCTACTTCTGAATAAGCCTATATTTCTGCTGATAGGATCAGCTGTCCAATTCTGACACCATATTGCCCACATTCTGCTCGCATCGTATGATTACAGGCTATGATCAATATGGGCTCGATGCAAACGTGACTGACTGAGTAGTGATTAGTTTATTTTTGTAGTAGTTTTTACGCTGTACAGTTTTTAAAGTTATTCATTACTTGATAGTGCTAGTTTAAGTGATGAAAATGTTAAGGCGCAAAAGGGTTTGGTTAACTATGCAACAACGTTTGAACGTTATAAAGGACTTGGAAACATACTCTATTCAATGTGTCGCTAAAAAGTATAACGTTCATCCCAAGACAATTAAACGAATCCGAGAACGCGCTGCGAAAATCTACAATTTGGCAGAAAAAGGAAAAGTAGAGAAACGTAGAAAAAATTTCAGGGAACCAAAGTATGCAGACTTGGAAGAACGGTTGTACGTGTGGTTTGCAGAAATGAAATGCCTAGGAGAAACTGTATCGGATGCACTACTTTTACAAAAAGCACGTGAATTAAAAGAAGAGTTTGGAGATAGCAATTTTAAACTCAGCGATGGCTGGCTCAGAAAGTTTAAAAGACGTCACTATATTCGACTGGTTCGGAAATTCTCAGAGGATGAAGATGAAGAAAGTACTATAGAGGAAGAAGATGAAGAAAGGGCCATAGAGGAAGAAGATGAAGAAGATGAAGAAATGTCCACAGAGGAAGAAGATGAAGAAATGGCCGCGGAGGAAGGAGCTGAAGAAAGGGCCAAAGAAGAAGGAGATGAAGAAAGGGCCGCACAGGAAGGAAATGAACATAGGACCGCAGAGGCAGGAAATGAAGAAAGGGCCAAAGAGGAAGGAGATGAAGGAAGGGTCACACAGGAAGGAGTTGAAGTAAATTGGATCCAACTACCCTCAAAAATAAGAAAGGACTTTGAGGTTCTTTTTAAAAAGTTTAAGGCTCTCAAAAAATACCTTCCACCTCCGGCACGACATCAATTAGAAGCATTAAAATTAACAGTCCTAGGTAAGACAATAAGTAAGACAATAAGAAATAGTTAATTAACAAATAATACGTCATACTATTCTAAACATAACATTTTTTTTTAGGCTATTCAACATCAAAGAAAAGAAAACTACCGTAATAAATTTTTAAACAACTCATTTTACATAATCAGAAAATTAATCACAAGAAAGTTGTCAATAAAAATGTTAGCATCACATTAGCATATTAAGTATACAGTTTTTCTTTCTTTTTCACTCGCTATCCTATTCTATGTCCTACAGTTACTCCATACCGTCAATGAAACCACTAAATATTTACATACAGTTGAAATAATATCGTATTTGGTCTTATTTTAAAAAATAATGAAAAATAAAGCATTTTCAATTGGAATTACATTCTGAGAACACGCGGGTCTTTGTATGTAGTGGCCAACGTTATGATCCACATACCTAAGTATATGTTTTTATAAATTATAAATATAAGTCATTTTTTATACTTGGCTGTTTATTGCAAACTAAAATTTAATATTACATTGTTATAACATAGTATCAAAAAGAATGACAATGTCACAAAGAAACCTGTTATCACTGTTTATTTAAATTTTTTGTAGTTATACATTTTTTTTTTTTTTAATAATTTCTGAATACAGTCAACACACAAATCGCCAATTTTTTATGATAGTTACGAAAGTTTGATCTCAATTAAAAAATCAGTATTCATTTTTAGACGATTGTAGGAATAACATCAAAAGATAAGAAATGAATTATGTATGTACATAGCTCTAAGAATGTAAGATCCACATTTTAGTGTTTACAACATACATATATGTATATGTATGTTGCAATAAGCAATTGACGTTCTAATTATAAAATGGAATCACAACTTATAATGTTATTCATGGTTACCGTTGCCTTCAATGTTACATAGAATACTGTACAAAGATACAATAAGAAATTGTTTTTTAGATATTAAAAGAAGTGCATATTAATAGTGTTTCTTTTAATCTCCTCACTCGAATTTAATAATAAATAGTGCTTAAATTATGTAAACCTGTATCAACACAAAATGCAATTGTGACACAGATTTTGAGTTGGTATTTTATACGCAACAATTTTAATTTTTTTTTATATATATTTGAAAACAAAAATTTATTTGTCTGAAAAAAACGGAATGTAATTTTTAATAAATTAAATGTGAGATACTTTCGTAATACAGCATTCGGAGTTTTCAGTGATATCAAGGCCTTTCTACGTATTGTCATATACAAAATTTTTTGAAATGTTGCTCAGTTTTTAAAAAGTAATACAGAACATGTTTTAAATGCTATGTCCGACTCATCCACTGAATTCACTTGACATTCGATCATGACATGTATTTGATAATATATACTATTATTTGATAATATAAAAATAATGTATCATTATTCAGGGGAGACTAAAAATTACAAACTAGTATTATGAAATCAGCAATATTGTATAAAAAGTAAAGCATTATGCACAATTACGATTTCAAAGAACACAGTGTAAAAATCTAAAATGTACTTTTTTTCAGCAATAAGTTAGTATTTTCAAAAATATTTTTATTCAAAATTTGTTGATCACCAGCACACGAACTTATAACTTAACTAAAACATTTTCACAATAGTACTGGACTTACATATTAGAGAAAAAATAATTTTCACATACACATGGACATAGCCATGACTTTAGATGATAACATATTGTAACAAATACTATTTTAGGTATGTATAAAATAAAGAAAAATTTAGTAGGTAACTCTTAGACTTATTTTTCTATGCTTGATAATGTATATTACAATATTTACAATTGGTAAATCCCAATATCTTCAATTTTTTCTGTCACCCCTTTGTTATAAGAATATAGTTCCATATAGAAAACTAAGTCTTTATCATCATTATTAGAGCTTGCATTGTAGCTTCATGAAATCTTTCAGAAAACTGCACTGTAAATAATCTTTATCATATATATCGTTCATATTATGTAAATGTATTACAATAGATTTCATCGATGGTTATGTTAAAACTATTGCTATTTAAAGATTGCAATAAGCTTGTAACTTTGTAAACAATATTAAATAAAATACGACATGTTTTTTTAATGTTTCTTTTTTCTTGTAATATGTGCAGTAATGCGAAAAAAAAGTAGAATTAAACCAATCTATATTACAATTCTGTACGTCTTTGGTATGTCAACTTTCGTACAGAATACAAAACAAAATATTTGTAATGAAATAAAGAACTCAACTACATTTAGAGCAGTGTCTTGACCCTATAAAAAAAAATCACAGAGTTTACAAACTCTTCATAGTTATAAACACTGAGCCCCTCTGTACACAAAAGTGGAAAGGTTAATTTAATTGTGTGATGAAAGTTAATCAGTGTCTTTTCACCGCACGATTATGATATTGAGCTCGCTACTTAAATGACAAATAAAGTCCAACATTATTTTGCACGATTCATCACCGTACACAATCTCCAGTACCACCGCGTGGTGTAATGCACTGTTTTTTTCGTTTTACAGTATGTGGTCTGGAACTTGGACTGTGGCTATTGTTATTACTTCCATTACTATGAAGAGAATGTTTCGCTTTGCTTTGTCCACTTATATTATTATTTATTCCACGATGATGATAATTTCCTCTGGAGCTATGATGGTTACCTATAATAAAGAAATATTTGTACATTTATAAGGTGTGCATGAAAAATACGAAATTACTTATTTTATTTTAATGGTGTACATCAATAGTTTCTAATCTTTATGTTGTTACACCACTTTTTAAAATTTAATGTTATGTTATAAAAGATTATTTATAAGTATACATTATTTATATATGATATGAAAATTAATAGTTTTAATATATCTCTTTAATAGAAACTTACCATGACCAGTTCCCTTAAATGGTTTTTTCCATTGTGAATGATGGTGAGTATGTTGATTATTATATATATATGTTTTTCTTTACTTGTATCTTCACCCTTTCCACCAGTGTTTGGAGAATTACCTCGACTACATTCAGAATCCTATGAACAAAAAAAAATACAAGTTATTATTTAATGTGCATTACGACTATGATTATTATAAAATATGATTATAATATTAGTTATAGTATGATTCTATATTAAAGAAAAAAAAACAGTAATACTGTACTGTATCACTTGCTGGAGCAGATAGTGTTGATGCATCGGATCCGGTTGAACTAGATAATGAGTCTACCTCGCTCAAAGGTAGTGGGAATGTTTCTTTAATCCACTTGCGATAATCTATTACTTCATCCGTCACGCGAATTATTCTTCCTAGTATACTGCAAAATTTATGTTTGATAAACATTTATATAAATCTTATTATAACAATAAATATCATAAGTTTTTAATACTTAGATGATCTTACCTTACTTTATTTGCATCATTGACTAAAATATTTAAAGGACTAACTGCTTGCGATAGGACATAATAAGCCCAATCAAATGCATCTTTTACATATAATGCGCCATAACTACTACGGCCAATATCGTTTCCAGGTGTAAGTGGATCTTCTATACACAATAAAGAAGGTCGATGACCATCTATCATATCACGTTGAACCTATAATTAATGCAGAAAGTGTTAATTAAATTTTATTGAGAAATAAGTAATAAATTTATTTATGTTAAAAAGTAACACTGGTTAAATGGAACTACTTGTAAATTATATCCACAAAAAGAAAATGATTAAATATTTTAGTTCATTAGATTGTAATCACTATACTGCGGATTTTTATGCAAAATCGAAATTGACCAGGTCAAGTGAATGAAACCGAAGTTAAATGAAAATATATTTTCACTTTTAATCATCTTAAAAAATAAAAAAAAAATACAACAATATTTTCAAATTCTTCTAATCAGTTCTATCAGTTTTGTATGTGACTCATCCACTTTTCTCATAAATGCATTAAAACCGCAGTCTAGTAATCACTTAATAATTCAATACCATTTCAATTCTCGTTAAAATCGTAATAGACTTAAAGTTTCTTACTTTTTTGCAGATACAAACTATTTAAATGACAGTTTACAGACCAGTCATTGCTTAATATATACAAGAAAAATGATTTACAAAATATTGTTTAACATTCTGTTCTTCTGTTCAATTAATTGATTTGTAAGAACATACATTACCTCTTCCTTGGATATGTAAGTACCACCGTCTTTAACACGAATTCCTGTCTTAACGTAATTAAATTTTCTACCATATAATTCCAAAAATTCTATTAATAGCACCCCAAGGTTAGCATTTGAACAGTAAGCATTTTGTCTGGGATGTAACTGGAATGGAAATTTTTCTATGTAATAAGGAAATTAATTTTTCATTTATGATAGAGTGAATTATTTTTTATCAATTGAACGCCCCATATATTGTAATTTTATAAATGTATATGTTTATCGTTTTATTGTTGTATAACGACAGATTGTTGTTCAAGCATTGTAAACTTAAAAAGACACGGTAAAAACATACCTGTAAAAAACTGATAGTCATAAGTATTAAACTGTATGAAGAAATTCCACCAGTAAAAACTTCATTCAGGTCTCTTTGTAACAAGAATTGTTTTAATACCATAACTAGTTTCTCCAGCACAGGATACCGCTTCTTGAAAGAATTAATCAATTCTGCAGATTTGACACCATTATTCATATTAAAACTGATATCTACTTTAATTTCAGTTTCTTTATCAGTTAACTTGACAATTGGAACACTAGCTTTATCCAAAACTTTAATAGATGATGGTTCAGCAATATTTTGATCCAGTAAAGCACGTTCCAAAGTACGCAATGGAAGATTTGTCCATATTCCTATTACTACTAAATCTATATCACTGAAAGAAAAAAATGAATTCCATATACATATCTGATTTAAAAATATATATACATATAGAAAATTTTTAATCCAGTACAGCCATATTATGGCTCTGCAGGTTTAACTTGTTATTCTCAAAGAGAATATTACAATAAACATTTTCATAAAATACTGCATACAATAGCCGAATTAATTTAATAGTAATTATATATTTGGCATGTATATACATTACTAAAGACATTTTGTTTTAAATATGTACAATGATACGTACCTTGTAGGTAAATATAAACCAGTGCGAAAGCTGCCAAATACTTCAACCTTAGAATCTGGCCAGAGATCATAAATTACTTGTTCTATCCTTTTGACAACACGCATTCGTAAGCTATGTTCTTCATTAGACGGACACATATAGGCAAAAAAATCTTCAATTTCTTCATGCAACCTAGATATTAAAAAATTAATAAACAAATAATTGCTGTATTTAATTATGTTAATTATGGAAACGTGTTTTTACATATAATAATTTTCATTATAAAAAAAAGCATACACACGTGTTGGTTAGTACTGGAACTATATACAATAAATGATAAATTATACACTACCTTCATATGAACAATATAATAGATATACCCATAAATATTTAATCATTTATTTCATATACAAGGCTCTAAGATTTTTTTAATAGAAAAGAAAACAAGAAAGCGATACATGCATCCAAAAAAATATGAAACAATTATTAAAAAAAGATTATCTTTTATTTTTCCCTTGCATTGATTATAAATGTTTCCAAGTGAACAAATATTTTAGAGTTAAATGTACACTATTATTAATAAAACTGCATATGTACACTATCATTAATAAAACATGCTACTGAAATATATAAGATAAACAATACATAATTCTAAATGTTCCCATTTAAAGCCACGATTTCTAAAAAATGATTCAAATTAACAACATTAATTATTTCCTTCAATTTTTCTATACATATTTACAAATCCAAATAATTAGAATCTGAAATCAATCAAAAAAATTAAAATATATTGATAATTATAATTTAAAATATATCACAAAGATGGTAAACATAATAATTATTTTTTAATGTAGGAAATTAAAAAAATATTCATTTTTATTTTTGAGCACAGATTTTAAAACAGTAAACCAAATAGATATTTACTAATAAAAATATAATTTATCACTCATTAAAAAAATCTTGAAAAGATCCGAAAGACAAGATAAAAATATTAAGGTAATAATGAAATTGATATAAAAAGTCAGTATAGGATTTAATGTTTGTATTTAACGTATTTTAAATAACCAATGAAAAGTTTCTAATGTAATATGAGAATAACATAAAACAAAAAATATCGTTAAATTCCTCAAAAAAAGATTATAGTTTATAACTGGTTAAACAGAACTCAATGTTTAACAAATATTGATGCTTACAATTATTACTAAATAAAAAATATTGATGAAAATGGAATTATTGTGAAGTATTTATTTAGTATATTGTATCGTTTTAGAAGACAATGGTGAGGACGTTAGTCTCCAAATAATTTGTAATATTGTAAATAAAAACATAAGTCATTATATTACATAAACATCCACGTGCATTTACAAGACCATTATATCAGTGGCCATTAAAATTTGTGAGATTTTGCAGGAATATTAAGCAAAATATCACTTAAAATTATATCGTTCATATCTTGAATATGGAATTCGATTTCCTATTCTTATCGTTACGAATTACAAACGAACCCTACTAACGTATACCCTATTTGTAAACGAGCGTGCAAGACACATAACCTTAGCTATGCCCATATGGAAGAATTACGCAGAACACAATAGTTCCACTTCAAAAAGGTTAATAATAATTGTATATTCACTACGAATACTCACCCAATAACTCCTTTTGAATAATGTTTATTGGGTACACGCCACGGACAACCTCCGTATTCGCCAACTAAGGCATCGTAATTGTAGTTCATGCCGTAGGTACTAGCACGATTATCACCTTTCCTACGCGATGGATTATAATAGCTATTGCCTGTGTGATGTTGCATGCGGTCTCCCGTACGAAAATTAAGAGAATCTAAAGCTATGAAGTCTTGCTGAAGCTTCACTCCCATCACATTCGAAGACGAGTCGTTCTTCAGCGTTAAGATATCGAGACCTTTCTCAGCTTCCCAAATGTGTAACCACAAATCCTTAGCGGGGCCGAACTGCTCCGGTTGATAACAACCGATAGTCGGATCCATTAAATAGTTCTCGATTCCGTATCTCACGATTAATGGTCCTTGTGCACTACACTACAATTCCAATCTTAATTCAACTTTAATTGAAAAATTGTCTGATTTATTGTAACCTGCGAACACTATGAAATTCATATATACGATCAATGAATAACAGCATTTTAGAAGGAACTTCGTACGCTACTATGCAATATAGTGTGGCAACGCCTCTCAGATTTCACTACCAGAGGGCTGCCATCCAGCAGATAATTCTCGTAAGTTCTTTAACAATACGTGACAATACCAAAGAGTAGGTATAACAAGAGACGACACTCCGGGCGATACCCACTGAGTCCACTGATTATAAATGTGACGGTACCTTTGAAGTCGATCGGTGATTAGCAAGGGGAAAATTGAAATCAACTGGTTTTTAATATTCTTATTTCGTGTGAATTTGTTAATATTAATTTTCGAAGTATTTACACAAATTTTACAAGATTAAAACGTTGAAAAAGAAGAAATATTACTTCTTACGATTAAAAAAAAATATATATTAATGTAATTTTGCTTATAATAATAGTAACATGTTTATTGTCTCAGTCACTCGGCCATGAAAAGGGTTTACAATCATTTGTCCCGCCATCACACACTCATACCGTGTCTTTCCACACGCGTCCCCACCTTCATTTATGTATCATTCCTTTAAGCCCAATTTCTAAAGTAAAAGTAATTAAACCACTTTAATAAAATAATCAATAATAATTTAAATATATTACATGTATAAATTTTAATATATAACAATATATATTACAAAATATTCATAGCGGAGTTCAACGAACATTGCCGAAGTTTATCGAACCTTACCGAATGGACATTTAAATTGGTTGTATTATCTCATCTCTTTTTTGTCAGAGTATCGCCTCTTATATTATAGCAGAGAGGATATGAGTACGCTCATACTCGGGATTTTTCTGCCTTCACTTTTTGTCTGTATAGGTAGACAGAGATAGATCATACCCATTTTTAGCATAGAACAGAACCAATACCCATATTTAGCGTGTTAAAAATTGGTGTAGGTTCTGTTTCAAGCTAAACCTGGGTATGCTCTGTTTCCATTTATACTGACAAAAATGGTCGCAGAAAAGACCCCGGGCGTGAGCACTCTTATAGCATCTCTGCTATAACAACAAATATAACATCTCTTGTCAACGAGTTTTTTTCTAGCTTTACTCCAAATGATTTCAAGATTAGCAAGAAATGAGTGCTTACATCGATTTACTCAAAGGCGGGAAAAGTTGGGAGTTTAAAAAACCTGTACCCTTCTAGCCCTACCCTAAAATAATTCTAACTTGTATTGTTATATATTTTACATACTTCCAACTGTAAATTCAATCTGGTTTTTCGAACCAAATAATTTGATTCACATATATGTTTTGCTAAGAGTTTAACAGTTAAACTATCAAGATTTCTAATTATTAAAAATATGAAAGAATTTTTTACATGAAAATTATTTGATTTGACGAAGAAAACATAATAAAATACCTACCTATTTGAATTTATAACTACAATATTATAAATACCATGCGAATAATAGAGATCGAGTATATATGTTATGTCTTTTCGTTATCGTGCAAGATCTATGTAAATAATGGTCTGATAACACTTAAATATACGTATTTGTTATGATAATAGTAAAATAAGATACTAATGCAATTAAGGATAATAGTATTTAATTCTATAAATATACATTCAGATATTGAAATACATGTAACACTCATGTAACGAATGTATAAGTAATTTAAATCCTACGACTATCGAATATTTTATCGAGATACGTATATTTATCAAAGAGCTGCCCTTCATTGTGATTTGTTACGAACCGTCTGATTCACGAAAGTAGCAACGTGACCTCTGAACTACTTAGCAATTAAAAAGATGTAAAAGTACATTGTCACTAATGATAATGAACGAGAATGTGATTTTGAAAGTACTAATAAGTTAGTAGTCTTCCATAATAATTATAAATGCACTATATTAATAGTGGCACAAGTTTAATAATAAGACTTTACGTTTTGGCTAACCAATTATTAAACTTATTACCGGTGAGTATATTTTTTAATATTATCGAAATTTAGCATCGAATTATTTTTTATTTCGTATCTAATGAACGCCGTGCAATTTTTTCCACTATTATCAGAAATGTTATTTGTCTTAATAGATATCAGTATGTTATGTACCTATTAGTTATCTATTTGGTGAGAATTCATTAGCATCTATGTACTGACAAGCCAACCTTATTAATAGTAATTTAAAACAACCTGTTTTCATTATTGTCACTACTAATATTCTCTACCGTACTGGTACCACTTCTTTATTTTAGTTTTATTGAAAATTAATATTACCTTAGATATAAATACATATCTCAAAAATGCAAGTAATCTAATCTAGTTATATTCCCTTTCAGAGATGTCGGAACATGTTGAATTACAACATTTAGTAGATGGTGACATCGAGAGTAATACCACAGGAAGACCAAAAAGATTTTCTATTGTACTATGTAAATCATGTCCCTATCTTGGTCTAATATTAGCAACGTTATCATCATTATTTTTCTCGTTGTGCAGTGTCATTGTAAAAGGTTTGGTAGAAGTAAATCCAATGGAATTGGCAGCATTTCGGTTTGTCGGAGTATTGCTACCTGCAATACCAATTGTAATATATAAGGGAGAAGATCCATTTCCAAAGGGACGTAGACTAATGTTAATATTAAGAAGCTTTGTAGGAACTACTGGCCTCATGTTAAGTTTCTATGCGTTCAGGCACATGCCTTTAGCTGACGCATCTGTCGTTGTGTTTTCTGTTCCTGTATTTGTAGCAATATTTGCGAAAATATTTTTAAAAGAGCCTTGTGGAATATTTAATGTTATTACAGTCTGTTTAACATTGATTGGTGTAATTTTAATAACACGTCCGCCACTCATCTTTGGACACACTATAGAGTCTCTCTCAGATGGACATGTAAAGACAGAACATGCAGATTTATGGGGTGCTATAGCAGCTTTCTCTGCCACTCTTTTTGGCGCAAATGCGTATGTTTTATTAAGAGCTTTGAAAGGCCTGCATTTCTCAGTAATTATGACAAATTTTGGATCATTTGCTTTGATTCAGACAATAATCATTTCCTGGGCTATAGGTGCACTTTGCTTACCTCGGTGTGGAACTGACAGACTTTTGGTAGTAGCACTTGCTCTTTTTAGTTTTGGTGGTCAAATATTACTAACATTAGCTTTACAGATGGAACAAGCAGGACCTGTTGCAATAGCAAGGTCTGCAGATATTGTTTTCGCCTTTTTCTGGCAAGTCTTATTTTTCAATGAAATACCGAACAGATACTCGGTAGGTGGAGCAATTTTAGTTACAAGCTCAGTTTTATTAACTGGATTAAGGAAATGGGCTCTTTCTTTACCAGAAACATCTGGCGTTAAAAAGTCATTAGGAATTTTGGTGATGTAAATCACAAAATACAAATAATAGACTTATGTTTAGTACTCTTTACAAGTAGAAGATTTTGTTGTGATTTTGAATTATAGTTGATTGTTTTTAAGTAAACTTTATACAAAGATATTTATTTATATCCAATATATTAAGTAATTATCTTCCTCGTGTAGTATTAGATATATATTTATTATTTGAATTAAAGATATATTTAAAGTTGTAACTAAATGATATAAATACATTTCGAAAATTTTATAAAGTCCCCTTAACTAATATTGATACAGGAATGTATCATTATGGACACATATGTAGTCAGCGATAATAATTATTATTACAAATTATAGTATCACATACAAAGGAACAAATGAACGTAATTTATAATAATTATGATTGAAATGTTATTAACATATATTTATAAAATAATACGTTACATAAAAATATTATTTCACAGTCAAGTCATTAAATAATAGAATATTTGTTACATCATAACATTTGAATACATAATTTCACTTGTTACTCTTGAGCTTGATTTTACTTGAGTACTGAGTAAGATATCTGTAAAGAATGGACATCTACTTTTATTGGAGTGTAATAACAGAACCATTTAATCTTCACTTCATATAAATTCTAGTCTATAATTCAGTATTACAACTGTACATAATTATACATAATTATGTTTTAGAAAACACAAAGAATAACGAAGCATTTTCTTATACTTTATATTATCTACAAAATTTTATTGTGTTCTTAATCCTATGTACATATTAATAATTCGACAAAGTAAAATATTGAAATGTGCACAAATACTAATATAAGTTTACTAAAGTGAAACTGGTAAATAATATAATCTAATATATATTATGAATAAACTTATTATAATTATTACTATAATTAGTATGTTCTTTCTATTAACATCGACCATATAAAATATGAATCTAAATGGACTGTTTTAATATATCAATTACATTCTAGTCTTGTCTTTTATGCATATCAAATTTAATAGACTAATAATGTTCCTTCATTTTATGTGATTTTTAATTGAGCTTATGGTAAAGTGTACTTAGTCGGTGCTAAAATTATAATATTATGGAAACATTTTTTTAAACAACAAATAGTATAATGTTTAAATACATTTTGATTTGTACATGTATATACAAAATAAATGTCAAATTTTGTATTCATAACTTCGTCTTATAAAGTGAAAACGTATTACATGGTAAAATGTATGAAAGGATTACATTATCTTTTTTCAAAATACATATTACTTCGATTTTTAATGATCATTCCGATTATTAATCTGTCTGATCCACTAATATAGCTTGACTTGTACAATATTTTGACACATGTAATTGAATATCCTGTATATTAAATATAAGTAGTCAATTTTTAATACTTGTTTCATTTCTATTATTTGTTTAGCTAAAATTAATGATACTGCATAATAACAAATGAAAGTATATTTTTTTACAAAATACAACTTAAAAAACACAAAGTAATAAATGTTTCATTTTAGTGAAATCTGCCTGAATGTTATTGAGTTTTCACCTTATTTTGAAATAAATTTTTTTGAAGCTCGCGCATTTATGACATAGTTTTCCTACAGATGTCGATCTATTATAGGTATAATTTTTCTCTGGTAACAATACTGGTTTACTGGTTTACTGGTACCACTACTAACAATTTTGTTTATATAATGTAATAGTGTAGAAGAAAAGGGTTGATTCTAATTACTCACGATTGTAAATGAAGACAACAAAATAGTAACTGCATGTTATACTACTTATATATTCTCAGTATGAAGTACTTAGATGAATTATCGCATCGTTGTTGATCAACATATACAACGTTATCTTAATTTACGATGCGTGACGTATGTTACAATCTTATCAATGATATGATCGATGAAAAAGAATATACCTCGGATATAAAAGCATCTTGTTTTATAGAATTTACATGTCTAAGAAACTTTTGAACTGTTTCAAATATGTGTATATTATTTATTTACCGTAATCCTGACGCTAATTCGGAGTCCTATCGATTAATTGTGGCATCGAATCGAGATGAATATTTCAAACGTCCAACATTAATAGCTCAGTTTTGGAAAAATCATCCAGAATGTTTAGGAGGTATGCCAAAAATATATTTAATATTAATTTGCAAAATTCTTGAACATCATAATTATATGAAACATTCATTAATCAAAAAACATTCATTAATCAAAAACTACATATTGTATAGTAAATGTTATAATGAATTAAAAATGCATTAATTTTACAATTAACATAAAAATCATTACCAGGTATTGATATGGAACCTGGTAAAGAAGGCGGAACATGGTTAGCTCTTTCATTAAAAGGAAAAGCTGGTATTGTCTTAAATTTAACCAATGAGGAAAATATATCTGACACTCCTAAAAAGGGTCGTGGTTCTTTAGTACCTGACTTTGTTACTTCAAATGATTCTGGAATTTCATATTTAAATACATTACATAATGAAAATCTAAATGGTCAGCCATACAATCCGTATACTCTGGTTTTAATTAACTTATAGTAAGCAAATCTATTTTAAATTTTCAACCATATTCGTTCTATTGATAAATAATGTTGTTTTATATTTATTTATTTAGCAATGCAAATGTCAATTGTCTCAGTAGTTCTATAAAATCGACAGGACCTTTTACAAGTCACGATGCTGTATTAGGTTTTAGCAACAGTCATTTTGACAATCCTTTCAAAAAGGTTGAAGGAGGAAAAGAAAAATTCAAAAGTATTGTAAATAATGCTGTAGTATCTAAGGAAGCAGATCTTATTGAAGAGTTGTTAAATTTTTTAAAATCAAAAAAAAGGTATTTATTAATGAAAAGAACTACAAATTACATTTTAATATTAATAACATACATTGTTTATTTTTGACTATTTTAATGCTTATAGGTATTTACCAGATGTAGAACTGCAACGACGATGTCCAGCAAAGTATCGAGAACTTAGTTCAATTTTCATATCTGGCGTAGAATACTGTACAAGAACTCATTCTATAATCCTAGTTAAAGGAAACAATGAAGTGATATTTGTTGAAGAAACACTTATGCCGGATTTTACGTGGAAACGTCAAGTATTTAGTAACAATTTAGTATAATTTTATAAATAATTATACAGTTTAGTTCAATATAAGTATAATTAATGATCACGAGATCAAAAGGAACTGGAGATATCAAAAGATATGATATAACTTTAAATGTATAGCCTGCAAGTATAGTTTGATATTAATGTGATATTGTTAATTTCAAGTATTTATAATGATAATAATATATCTTATTTTCTAAAAACATACCATGTACTTAGAAATGAGAATGCATATTTTGTTAATGCAATGAATACATTCTTCACAAAATTATTTTATAAAAAATTTACTATATATCTTCGTCTGCAAGATCATCATTGGAATCACTCTCTAATATATCTGATGATACATCATTACTCGCTTCCTCTAAATCTATAGCAACGGAACTCGGTAAAGTACTTCCTTCTGAAGATAAATTCTAGAAAAAAGAATAAAAATGTTTAATGCGATAAACAAACGAATGTATGAGAATTACAAAAAGAGGTAATTAAAACCTGCGAGAGAATTTCTTGACCCTCTAAGTTTTTATTGATAAGATTACCCATCCAAAAAGCGGTGGGACTGTTATTAAGAACCAACATTCCTTTTACGCTATATAACAATCTTTCTAATATAGATTTAGCAGCAGGAACATATTTTGTTAATGTAAGATCTTTTTTCTCCACACTATCACAGCATATTGTATGTAAATATCTTGTACCCCCTACAACATGAATATTTTTACACATTTGTAAGGTGGTGTTAAATTGTTGAAAAAAGAATTTAATAAATGAGAATCTAATACAATTATCTACGTCAATTCAAAACTATACCTTGAATCAATTTTAATATTTTGGTTACATCATCTGTTTGATATTTCAAATTGTGTTCAAGAATTGGCATTCCTAGGTTTAAGAAGTATCTTAATAGAATGGGCATATGTTTTAAAAAAATTAATACATTATTCTTCGTAGTGAGAGTTTTACATATTTGAACCAACTTTTGAATATTAGAAGCAACTTCATCCCACACTTCTATTCTTTTTGGATCTCTAGAAGAAATTGTACTTACTCAGGGAAATATGATTTATTTGAAAAACTGAACTCTGAATAAATATAAGATTTTTACCTGTCGGCTGATGACAATGCTATTTTTACACCATTAATCAGACCATCAAATATTTTTTTAAATAAAGAATGAAAATGAATTCTTTTTATGGAGGGTATTTTGCTTAAACAGTCCTGAGGTCTTTCTAATTTAGAAGTTTCATCTGGTAACCATTCCAAGATTGAAGTAACTGTTTTCAGTGGTAATGGTTCATTGTCAATCCAACTGTTTAGTAAGCCAGTTACTGCATTTTTATATTGAGGACTGAAATATTTATCCTCCCGCCATTGAAGACATAAAAATCCAAAGGCCATCTTTGCTAGAAGAAATTACAGAAATTCAATTATGTATAATGTAGTGCAAGTACAGAGTACCCAGCTACTTCAATTACCCATATACCCGGGTCTATTTCAAGATAAAGAAAATTACCAGAGTCATATGTAAAATTCTACATATTGCTCCTTACCATATTTTTCTTTATTTTCTTTCGTATAAGACTCGGAATGTTTCATTAGTGATTGACACATATTGATTAATGTAATAGATAATGATATTTGTGTAGCAATATCAGATAAGGATTCAAAGTATTTGCATGATTCTGCAACAAGTTCTTTGCAAGATTTTAATGTGGCATTGTTTTCGTCTACTTGACTTGCTAAAGTTCGTAATCCATCTGAAAAATAAAACAAACGTTAACAAAATAATAAAATTTCCAATAATCTATTTTTCGAAAGAGGGTTGAAGTTATAATAGTTGTCCATTCCATTCCACTTCTGTCATGCAAGACTGAAGTGATAGAAGTGAATGGCTATTATGACTTCATTTACCTTTCTCCCAAAAACAGATAATAGTTATTGTCATTTTACAAAGATGTTGTAAACGAAATTAATTATAAATAAAGGAAGTACTATGGCTGCATTATGCATTAAATAGTAATGTACCTCGTAGAAGCATATTATAAGTAACGCTTTCAAATTCTTTCCAATTAAATATTTTTGTTAGAAGACACAACAATAATCTAGCAGCTTCTTTATTTTCATCTGTACTTTCTTCTCTTAAAGTATCCACGATATTTTGCAATTTTGAACAGATCTTAGGTAATACTTCAATTAAATCTCTAACAAAGATTTCGTTATTTTCATATTCAAACATTCCTAAAAGTTCTTTAACGATGAAACATACATGTTTTACAGTTATATTAAGTTTTCTAGATTGTGTTGTATTCAATTCCATTTGTATGTCTAACAGGTGGACAATCTGCAAGAATATTTTCAATTATTATTAGAATATCTTAAATAAGATCAAAATTCATACCTTAGCATCCAATTTTCTGAAATACATTGGATTTTTGGAACATATTAGAGAACCTAATTCCCAGCTTTCACTTTCATTAAAAGTGACCGATTTTTCCACAGCACCCTTCTTTCCTTTCTTGCCCTTTTTCCCACTTTTTTTCTCAACTCTTGCAAAAGGTGTTACAGGAAAATGATGAAAGTAACACGGAAATGGTTGATACTTTGTATCACACAAAGTAAACAACATGCTCAATTCACTTTGTAAATATATTAAATTGTCGAGTCGTTGGATTACCTGCTTTTGCAATAAAAAATCTTTTTGCGTGACAAAGCCGCTAAGTACTTCTCGAAACCTGAAAGATAGGTACATTATTAAATTTTCTTTTATACTTCATGATACATTGCATTTGTTATTACTTATTTCATTATTCAACTGACCAATTAATGCAGCATATTACTAAATCTACTGTCGAATTCTCTGCTGTATCAAAATTTTCTGGCATTAATATTGCACAGCCTAAGAGGGAATCGATAGCATCCAACTCTCCATTTTTGCTAAGTTTTATACAACATGTCCTGAGAAGTTTAAATGAAATTGCCACAATAGCGCCATACTTTTTGTTTTCAAATGATAAAACACAATTTTGTGGTTCATCTTCTGTCTTGTTCAATCCAAACTTTGAAACTAATTCACCACTATAGAAAATGTTAAACATTACAAAAAGTAGATACATAATAATGTTGAAGATAATTAAAAATCATGTGATATTATATACTTGTAATTGTCTTTATCAATCATATTTTCATTGACGAATTCTTCTTCAATGTAATTTGTTAAGTTTTGTATAAATTCTGCATTGATTTCCTGAGTTTGGGAAATGATACGCGTCAACTGATCATAAAATAGAGCTTTTGATCTTGGACAGTTTTTCACATTATTCAGTACTGTCTCTATAGAACCAAAATGTAATATAAATTAATATTCACAAGATGTTTAATCGAGTAAATAGAAATTTTTAAATTATTGTATATTTCATATAATTAAATAATTTACAATCCATACTAAATAAACTATAGGCAGAATTAGCTGTTTCAGCTGATTTCATTAAATGTTTTATTGCCATAACTGCTGCTAGGACACCTTTGCATTTTATTCTAAAATTGAAGAAAGAAAATGTTTTTAGGAATAAGATTTGTAATACTAGAATTAAGTCATTTTAATTACTTAGTACATACTGTGGTTTAAAATTAGCTAATTGTTTTTGCAAAAGTATGAATAAATCATCTCGTAAAGAATCAGATATGGAGGTAGAGTTCACACATAAATTTTGTAATAAATCATTCAATGTTCCAACTTCTTCTAATTCCAAGTTATCCAACTTTTCAAGCAAGATGCGGAGATGATTACAATGAGGCATTAAGCATTTCTTCTCTTCGTCTTTTACTACCATTGTGCAAAGGAATGCCAAAGCATTTTTTATTGTCTGATCATTACCACCCATAAGGAATATAATTTTCTCCAATATTTCACGTTGTTTGAACACATTATCCTTGTGGCATATAAATTGCAAACGCAACCAATCAATTGCAAAATCAATAAACACACGTTGATCTGATTTTAGTAAATTACTTGACAATTGTAATACTGTTGTTTGTAACTCTTGCACAACCTAAAATAAATTACTGTTACTTTTTATCAAAATCCAAACAATACTTAAATAATATTAATTTTAAATTTTTACAAAACGCACCTGTTTGTAATCATTGTACAATAAATTCAGTAAACTTGGTCTGTAGAAACCAGATCGTATATGTTGTTTAAATATAGTTTCAACATTTTTTCTTTTTGTTTCTGTAGTTGAAAATATAAGAAGCAATATAATGATATCTAAAGGTTTTGGATCTTTGTTAATATTTTTTATAAATTCAACTGTTGTGGTTACTGTATTCTTTGAAACGGACATGTGCATTTTCAGAGTTCTGATTATATTTAACTGATTTTGGTAACACTCTTCAACTTTTTCTCCTGCAAGCGGTTGTAAATCAGTGTTACGTAGCACTGTCAATGTTTTTTTATAAATTTCCAAATCTGAACAATCCTCGAAAATAAATCTGTTAAAATAATGAATACATGTATTATTGGAAAGTTATTTAAAAATTAAATATGTTCAAAACGTATTGTTCGAAATGTTATACATACTTTGTAACAGCTGGTATAGCATTTACTTTTATATTTGTTTTTAACAAGTTTAATATTTTGTTCTTATAATCGTCTAAATATTTTTTTGAAAGATTCAAATTACTCATACAATTCAATATTAAACTTATTAATTCCGAGTTCTCTTCCATCACTTTATCCAAAATTTCTGCAACAGTTTCATGTTGCTTATCAGTTACTATATCAGGTAGAAATAAAATTAATTCACTTTGGAACCACATAGGACACGATTCTAAAAGCTGTGTTAAACTATTTGTTAAAGCATCTGAGTTAGTTACAACATCTAGAAAACGA
The DNA here is from genome assembly GCA_028454225.1 of Lasioglossum leucozonium. Taxonomy (NCBI): domain Eukaryota; kingdom Metazoa; phylum Arthropoda; class Insecta; order Hymenoptera; family Halictidae; genus Lasioglossum; species Lasioglossum leucozonium. The sequence continues at coordinate 9,155,830 of CM052208.1, forward strand.
AATTGCTGCAACAATGAAAGGGCCCATGGTATCGTTTCAATAGAATCTCTGAAAAGGGACATGTAACAGTTATTGAAAATATTTTCTGAATATTATTAACGGTTTATAAAGTAGGATCAAAAAGAGAGTTACATGAGACATACTTACGCCAGAAGCACAGATTCATTAAGTTTTGTCAATAGACTACTATATATTTCTGGATGTAACTCCGATACTTGCAGTAATATTTTTATAAGAGAAGAACTATGTAGTACATTTGAAACTTTGTCATTGATCAATATTTCCATATCGCACAAACCATTTTCAAGATTTTGTTCATTTTCAAAATACTTTTCTATTAACAACATTAATTCTTCTTTATTATATTTGTCCGAATTTAGTAATTTCTTCATTTTTTGTTGAACTACTATAATATCATTACCTATAACAATTTAACAAAATATTTTTATGCCAATCAATAATATGGACTAACAAATGTGTATTATTTACATTAGAATGTTAAGTAATTTGTAATACAACTTACAAAGTATATGAGGAGCAACATCATTGAGCTCAATACCAGATTTTTTTAGAAATTTCGTAAATTTACAATTTGTGACGGAAGCTTCAGTGACATTCCTTTGTGATTCTTCAAGACTAGTATTTTTGGATTTATTTTGTGGTGTGTTTGTTTCAATTCGACTTTTCTTTAAGACTGTGGATTCAGCCAAAGGAAAACCCAAATCATCGTCGCTTTCAATTCTCAATTCGCTTAAATTTGACGATTTGCGTTTACGTGTTAAGACATTATCTTCCAACGTTTTGTTCTTGCTAATTATTGTCTCTTTAGTGAGTGGCCGATTATTACTTTTAGATAGTTTTTCATTCGACGATTTATTATAATCTACAAATACTTGTACGTATATTAATTTTGTTTTAAATTTCAATCATTCCTGTGATTTACTTACTTTGAGTTGAACTTGACAATGTACTTCGACTACGAAGTAATGTATCTTCAGTTAAAGATTTGATATCAGAAGTTGAGCATGTTGCTGATATTTGGCTTCCTATTAGATTTTTATGCAAACCTCCTCTAGATTTCAATTTTCTTCTATCCATAATTCACTGACTATGTTTTCACAAGCGACCATAAACATCGTTTTTTCGCGCCGCAGTTACACCAAAGATTAGGTGTATAACAAGAGGAGGCACTCCAAGCGATACTTTTGAAGTCGATCGGTGGCCTGCGAGACCTGTTGTAAGTGGATTTATAATGATGCTCCAAACATTCAAAAATTGCATTACATAGATGAATCCTAATTAATGAAAAGTCCTTTTTTTCGAATTGAATTAATACTGATAAAGCATTACATAAAGATTATACATACGTCGGTAAACACGTGTACCTTCCTCGCGGTAGGCCTAACGCCTACAATACCAATAAATCTATTTCTAATTCTTATTCAAATATTTTTATTCTTGCCTCTACGCCAATAACATCGATGTAAATTCTGATTCAGGCTAAAAATTAGACTATTTAGGGGGCAACATTATACTGGGAACTGCAAAAGCCTGGGCGTGAACACTCTCATTATTCTCATATACTCTCTGTCAGAGAGCCTCTGGTGATATCAGAGATATACTGTCTGGTGATGTCTATTCTTATATCTCGTGTGTGGTGTCATCAGAGAGTATATACTCTCTGGTGTCATTCTTATGCTTCTATCTTGTTCGAATTAGCACTAATTCATTAGATAAGAAACTTTATATTGTATTCGATATACTGCATTGTATGAGACGTCCGTCGAATCTTCCATCTATGTTGTTCGATAGACATTTCATCTAATTGAACACATAAATATGTATTTGCAACATTGAAAGTGTAACAAACGTCAAATAAAATTTCAATGCGAGGATTAATGTGTAAATAGCTATAGGAGACGCAGTGCATAAAACACCTAATTACGAATATGTCATCGGCCCATTTGTCAGCTGGTCGATTAAATGTAGGCATTATTCAAAAGCAAGCAAGAAAACAATTACTTTGTTTACTTGAAAAATGTGACGGTACAAAGGTATTAAAACTATGCAGTCAATTTTATTTATTACCACTATTTCAATCAATAATTATTTACAATTCCTTAATAATGTTTTAATAGGCAATTATATGGGATCAATCCCTTGAAGGACCAGTTGGTCTTGTCGCAAAATATAATTTATTGGAAGAACACGATGTAGTCATAATGTACCCATTACGTGGGGGACAGTTATCAATACCATCAAATATTGCTAATATAATATTTATTACTAGGCCTCAATTAGCCCTTATGGACTTAATTGCTGAGAATGTTCATGGGTATGAGCAAAATAAATTTAATATTGTCCTTGTTTTTGTAATAATAAATTGAAGCTGATATTGTTATCCGTTTTCAGTGAAGAAGGAAAAAGACCACGTAAAGAATTTCACCTATTTTTTCTGCCCCGGAAAAGTCTTCTTTGCGAGAAGAAGCTTCAGAGTCTAGGGGTCTTTGGTAGTTTTACCTTGATAGAGGAATTTAAATGCGATTTATTTCCTTTCGATAGCGATCTTTTATCTATGGAACTCAGTGGAGCATTTAAGGAATTTCACTTAGAAAATGACCCTACGTGTCTATACCAAGTAGCACAAGCTATTCATGGATTGCAGAGAATATACGGAAAGATTCCAAAAATCACTGGCCGAGGACCCGCTGCTAGTAAAGTTTGGGAGCTAATAGAAAAATTAAATCGAGAAGAAGAGGATAATAAAGCAGTATCTTCACAGTCACCTGTTATAGAACATTTACTGTTATTGGATCGATCTGTGGACTTACTTTCACCTTTAGTTACACAGTTGACATATGAAGGACTAATAGATGAAATTTTTGGGATAAAATATAGTAAAGTATTTTTCTATTACAGTTTATGGAATATTTTTGTTATACTGTTAAAATATAAATTTTTTGGTTACAATTTCAGATACTGTTCTATTGCCAGCAAAAAGATTTCATGATTCTGAAGATTCCCCAACAGCAATGTCTCTTAAAGAAAAAGAGAAAATTATACTTAATTCTGGTGAAGAATTATTTGCAGAAATTAAGTAAGTTTTGATATGCTTTGACATAGTCTCGCATTTTATAACTTTTATGTAATTTTAGGGATAAAAATTTTAATGGTGTAGGGCAAGTGCTTAGCAAAAAAGCTAAAGATATTTCATCACAGTTCGATGAAAGATATGGAGATAAAAGTGTACAAGAGATTAAACAATTTGTAGCGAAATTACCAAATATATTAGCTACAAAGCAATCAGTAGCAAGACGTATAATATCCATTTTATTTGCATTAACACATTCGAGATTGGGAACATAGTTCTGCTGGTTCCGAATGTGTTAACTATATAATAATAATTGTGGTAACAAGTATATTTTAATTTAATTTGTTTTTAGATGCAACAATAGCACAAATGGTAAAAGAAGTAACAGATTCAAGTAGCTTTTTGGAAGCACTGCAAATTGAACAGGAGTTGTTGAATTGTATTGATACAGATAAACCGAATGCTTATATAGAAGACCTAATAGCCCAACAACAACCACTCCTTAAGGTTTTACGACTTCTTTGTATACAGTCTTTAACAAATTCTGGCCTTAAACTAAAATTATTAGATTATTATAAAAGAGAGATAATACAAACATATGGTTATCAACACTTGCCAAGTATATTGAACCTAGAAAGGGCCGGACTGTTAAAACAACAGCAATCTGCTCGTCAATATACTGTTTTGCGGAAAGCATTAAGACTTACAGTTGAAGACGAAAGCGAAATTACACCAAAAGATATCAGTTATGTACATTCCATATATGCGCCATTAAGTATTCGGTTGGCAGAACATCTTGTGCAACCAAATGGATGGCAAGGCTTGAACGATGTAATGGGTTTATTACCAGGTCCTACTGTTAATAGTGCTCCACCTAATGTTCCACCTTCCACACAAAGTAAGACATTTGTTTGCAGTAGTTCAAAGCTTGGAATCATTTTGTATAATTGTTATCCATATTGTTTTGTAGGAAATTCTATTGGGAGTGAAGATTCTAACTCTGCACCAGCAAAGTTGGTAATGGTATTTTTTATTGGTGGATGTACGTTTGCTGAAATTTCTGCTCTCAGATTTTTGTCCCAAAAGGAAGATTGTAAGTAGTACATTGCTGAACGGAAAATAAAAATTAAAGGTCTATAATTTGTTTCTGCAATGTATTATAAAAACTTTCTGTTTCCAGCAAATGTGGAATTCGTTGTCTGCACAACGAAGTTAATAAATGGGAACACATTTTTAACATCTTTGATGGAAGACTTAGAAAGTTTATAACTTATTATGCGTAACACTGTTTATATATTGTTGATAATATCTACAGGTTTCTTCTCGATACTGTATAAACCAATTCTTGCAATGTAAAATGTCACAACAAAGTCACAACAAAGAGTATTGTGAATTATACATTCTAGCTTTTTATATTTATTATTTTTCATACAATTTATATGTAACAAATTATGTATATGTAAATTAAACTGATTAGTATATTATGAATATATTATGAAAGATACTGTACAGTCACTTTAATATAGCAAAATAATTAATACAATATGTAGAAAATGTGTAATTTCTTTCAAATATAGTATAATAAAATTCGAAGAATGACAGATTAGTCTTTGCAAAATAAATTTATCAATTTTATTATACTAATGTTCATTTCTACATGAAACAACTGTATCAAGCTTCTGCTATTGAAGCCTACAGAAATAGAATTTTTCATAGTTGGTTAGTGCGTATACAATTACATTTTTATGCTCTTCCGAGCAAGGTGTAGCAAACAGATAGATATTTAGACGAGAATCGTTTGCGAATGAAGCCACGCCCCTAAAGAGTTAAAGTCGCCTAGTGGGGTAGGCTGAGTGTTGTTCTATGTTCAAATACATGAAACTACAACATGAACCTACCAATAGGTAGTTCGTCCGAGACGGGAGAGTAACCGTAAACACATACTTTGATAGGTGCAGTGGCAGCTATTGGCTGCCACTGTCGATCCCCAGGGACGAATGGTTACCGTTGTTCTATGGTTCCTACAGTAGCTGAATACTTTTTTAAAAAATTGAACCAACCTAATAGTGACTGATAGACAGTGGTAATATCTAAACAAAAAAACGTTCTCAAATATCTAAAAATCTCGCTCATTCCATTATTTAAATATGGTTATATTTATAACAAGAAAACCTAGATTGTAATAAAATTGATGATTTTTTCACAAAAATACCATCTTACTTCATAAGTCGCAGGGATCTTGACTCTGCGAGCCGGTCCTGTATGCGTGTTTAGGTTTACTCTCTCGTCTCGTTGGACGGACGACAGTCGAACAAACCCCCCACAACATTGTTATTCCCACTCTTTTATGGTTTCGGTTCTTTGCCTCGTTTGTTACCTGGATTGCCGGCCACGAAGAGTGCCCTTGTTCGCGATTAGGATTAGACCCCTATAGGTACATTTTTCTCAAGCAGTAGTACGAGTTTAAAACACCGAATGATCATTTATCGTCATGAGATAATGTTCATTTGCCGAATAAAATCAGTGCATTCCAATCAGCCAAATTTTCTCGAAGCAAATTTTGACAAATGTACACTTCATAAAAGTTTGTGAGCACAATAGGCTGTCGATTTGGTTACGAGCATTCGCCTCGTAAGAAATTTGCATACCAAATTTTCTCGAGAAATTCCGAGTCTAACGCGGAAGTAGTATGACTTATTTAGAATTTGCGTGCAAAATTTGCCCTCTCGCAAGAGGATACATTCAAGTTAAAAACTGAGAAAATTTGTTGTACAAAGACCTTAGACTCTTGCGAAGCAAAGGTTTGGGATTTCCTATAAAAATTTGCCAAAAAATTTTGCAATGTAGATGAAGACGAATATAAATTTATCAACGAGATTTACTCGTAACAATATATATAATTCATAACCAATCGGGAGCTTCATAACTGCCTACTGGACTCGTTTTGCTTCATTCACTATACGTAACCATGCGGTTTTGTTTACATTCCAATCTAACGTAAGAGTAGTGCAATATTATTCGAATAATGTTTCCGCAAAAGATCTTACAATGACATACGTATTGTATTTATAAAATACCTAAATGTTCCAACAATGAGGATGTCTCGTTATAGAACAAATTTTAATTGCGATCACTATGTAATTTTCCATGAAGGCACATCATTGTTTTCATCTACTTATGATTGTGTAGGCTGGAAAAGAATATTCAAGCGAATCGTTACCGTAAAACAGAGCATAAAGACGGTATGCTAACGTATTTTAAACATATGCTTAGCATGTAAGTATGCGTCCTGAATTTGATCTTATGCTCTTGACATGCACTTGATAAGGAAGTAGAGCATAGTTATCGGTAACGTTTGTCAACGGTGGTTAAGAACTTGACCGATACAGAGCGCCACTCGTCATTGACGGAAAACTCGCTTACCATAGAGTACATCCAGGACAGGCGAAAAGGCGTCAAAAAATTTGCGAATTCTCGTGTCTGAGCCGACGGTGGGTGCCGTATTGTTGCGTTGCCGCGGATTGTCGCGTCTCGCGCGTGTGTGCGTACGTGCGTGACACGTACGGGACGTGTACTTTTCCGGGGTGCGGTGCGTTTGCACGACGGAAAATTGTGATCCTCGGATATCTTAATATGCTCGAAGGATCGGCCAAGTTCAGGAAAAAGAGCTACTCCGCCTGAAGAGAGTGCTCGAAGCTGCGCGCATGCTTCCGTGCTTGCTTCCTCGCCATTTTGGAGGTGAATATCATTTTTTTCCTTGCTGCCGGAGCTTTGGATAAATTTCAGTTGATATACCGGGATCCGACCGTGATGTCATACGTTCGACCCAAACACGGCAAGCGTTTTCGACCACACCGACGATGTCCCTCTGCTGTATTTACGGGACCAATCTGACGCGATTGCTTCGAGACAGAGACCCAACCCTCCTTACGCCCGCATTTCTATCTCCTGCAAATTTCACTCGACCGCCTTCTTTACTTACCAACCCTAGTTTTACAATTATTTCTGTTCTTCTCGTAAAAATGTTTGTCATTTAATAGCCTCGCATCAGTACCGATCGAATTGTCCACGACGTGTTCTTCGCGGATATTCCTTTTTAAAAACATACGATACTCCTTGGAATCAAATGCATTTATCGACTGATAGAAATTGGTGTGGTGTAATTTGTATTGAGAGAGGACCTCGTGATAAGTGTCAAGTTAGTTTTAATTAAACAAGAAAATACTTTGTAGTGACAGGATTTGACGGTGCGTTAATCTCGCGTTATATGAGTTTATAGACTGATATCTGCCAAACATTTATATATTGGCAAGCATTTCCGAGTAAAAAAAGTACCTGCTGTTGTTAATTTAATTGTATAATACATTCAAGCAGGCGAAATATGAAACAAAGGTATTAGAGTCACGATATTCCATTGTTTCATCAATTTATTTGTTGTATTTTTTATACACCTATTAGAAATCTGTGCAATAGAGATCTTTGCTCCAGAATCTCGTATATTACCACTTATTCGTACATTTTTCCTGTTAATTATATATGCTTCCTTTTGTAATTAAAATATAGGAGAGGAAGTATGTAATATAAAGAAATGTATATACATAAAAATCTTAAGTAATACTGTTCAATATGAATTCCATTGCAAGCAACAAATCACTAATATTCAAATTTATTATTTATGCTTTTTTCACAGATAGAATATTGAATTTTGGAATGGACTGACAGAGGTTTAAGTAAGATTATAAAATTTAGGGTAGAGGATAAAGGCAAGAGGACGTCCGAAGGTGTCTGAAATCGGCCTCGGCCTTTTAGTTATTAACACCTTTACTATGCCAGCTGTTCCAAGGCCTGGTAGTCTTAAGGATCCAGAAATTGCAGAATTATTCGAGAAAAATGATCCGGAGAAAATATTTGAGGACTTGCGCGAAATCGGGCATGGTAGTTTTGGGGCTGTTTATTATGCACGATGTTTGGTTACCAAAGAGATTGTTGCCATCAAGAAAATGTCGTATTTGGGAAAACAAACGGTTGAAAAGTGGCAAGATATCCTAAAAGAAATACGGTTTCTTAGACAGCTCGATCATCCTAACACAATAAAATATAAGGGTTGCTACCTCAGGGACCATACTGCCTGGGTATATATGTTTTTTAAACAAACTAAATTATACAAATTTAGTTAGTTAGTATTACATTATTATTATACATAAAATTATAAATCACAGTTGGTAATGGAATACTGCCTTGGATCTGCATCAGACATTATCGAAGTCCATAAAAGACCTTTAAAAGAAGATGAGATAGCTGCGATTTGTGACGGTGTACTAAATGGTTTGGATTATCTTCATGGTTACGGAAGGATCCATAGGGATGTAAAGGCAGGGAATATTTTACTTACCGAAAATGGAACAGTAAAATTGGCAGATTTTGGTTCTGCGAGTATAAAATGGCCAGCAAATAGCTTCGTAGGTACTCCTTATTGGATGGCACCAGAAGTGATATTAGCCATGGATGAAGGACAATACGATGGGAAAGTGGATGTATGGTCTCTTGGTATAACATGTATTGAATTAGGTACTGCTGATTGAATAACTTTAAGCGTATCAATATATTATCGATTAATTTTAGCAATCCATAATAATAATATAAGTATCATCGTTTCAGCGGAAAGGAAACCACCTTATTTTAACATGAATGCCATGAGCGCTTTGTATCATATTGCTCAGAACGACGCACCAACTTTAAACTCTCCAAATTGGTCAGACGTTTTCCGACGCTTTGTTGAAGTATGTCTTATTAAAAGTCCGAGCGAAAGGCCATCTTCTGCAGATCTATTAGCAGTGAGTTTCGTTCAGATTTTGTCTGAAACGTAGTACTATTTTGTGTTTAAAGCTGAACCTTCAAAAGAACACATATTGTTGTTTAGTTAGCTGTCATCTTACAGACTTTCAAATTTACAGCATCAATATATCACCAGAACGCGTTCTCCTCAAGTTTTAATAGATTTAATTCAGAGGACGAAAGGTGCTGTTAGGGAGTTGGATAATTTGAATTATCGAAAAATGAAAAAGATCTTAATGATCGACGCTTGCGAGACTGAGAGTACAGTTGGCGATACCGATGGTGCGTTATGTTTAAAGTTTTTGAAATTCATAAGTTTGTATTTTAGAGAATAATGTTTGTTTACTCTTCTTTTTCGTTTATTAATTTATTTTGATCCGCACACTTTGTAGGTACTCCTGATGAACAAACAGGTGGCGATAGTAGCAAGAGTAATTCAATTACATCGGAGCATTCAATTCATTCAATGGGTGTTTCTGCGAGCTCTCAAAGTTCCTCCACCAATAGCCTACCACTGCCAAATGCTGATTCAAATGATTATTCCACGGGATCTGTGCGAAATCGACATAAAATATCAGCAGGTGGTGTTACTGCCAATCTACTTGAGCATGGTGCCAATAACTTTGCAACAATAAGGACAACTTCTATTGTGACCAAACAACAGAAGGAACATATGCAGGAAGAAATGCATGAACAGATGAGTGGATACAAGAGAATGAGACGGGAACATCAAGGTGCTTTGGTAAGCATTTCTTCCATCATTACTTTTTTTTTAATGGGGCATTAAAAAACTGCTCTATCAATTTGTGTATCTATATCATGCATTACGTAAATAGGTAAAATTGGAAGAACGTTGTAAAATGGAGATGGAATCACATAAACAATTACTAGACAAGGAATACGAAACACTTTTACAACAATTTAGTAAAGAATTAGAGAAACTTCAATTGAGGCATCTACAAGAATTAGAGCGTAAATTTAAACAAAACCAAAATGCAGAAAAGAAACTTCACAAAGAGATTACAAGTAGGCAAGAGGCTGATCGAAAAGCATTGGAAACACAGCAGAAAAGAGAGTACAAAGTAAGAAAAATTTGAAGATGATAGCTTTTTGCCTAAATGTCTATATATTAAAACTTTTTCACCGTTAATATACTATGGTAATACTCTGTGATAGCTATCAAAAATATCTTTATTTGTTCAGGCTTTTAAGGAAAGATGGAAAAAAGAATTATCTCAGGATGAAGTTACACCAAAACGGCAACGGGATGCTACGCTTCAGAGTCATAAAGATAATTTACGACAAATGGAGGCGCAAGAAGAACAACGGCTTGCTCGAGGCCAAAGAGAATATCTCGATTTTGAAATTCGTAAATTCCGTAGAAAAAAGTTGCTTATTTTTCATAGTTTAGAGCAAGAATTGCTTCGAGAGGTTTGTTTAACGATATTACAACTTCCTAAATGTATACTGTTATTTTTGAAAAGATTACAACGCTTACATAATATATTTTGATAAATAGGAATTAAATAAGAGACAACAACAACTAGAACAAGCGCATAACATGTTGTTACGACACCATGAAAAAACACAAGAATTAGAGTATAGACAGCAAAGGGCAGTTCACGCGCTTCGGGAAGATCAAGTTCAACGGCAACATGCGACTGAACTTTCTAATCAACAAGATTATATGCAAAGGGCGGAACGTGACTTGCGTAAAAAACACGCATTAGAACTCAAGCAGCAACCTAAGAGTCTCAAAGTAAGCTATGCATTTCAGTTTCAGGCGATACTAAAACATTCAACTTAGAAAGAGACATTATGCAATAGTAAATTAACTAAACAAAATTAGAATAGATCTGTATGTATTTGTTATTTCAGCAAAAAGAAATGCAGATTCGCAAACAGTTTAGGGAGACATGTAAGATACAAACGCGGCAATATAAAGCATTAAAAGCTCAAATATTACAAACAACGGCTAAAGAAGAACAAAAGGCGGTTATTAAAAAGTTGAAGGAAGAACAAAGAAGAAAGTTGGCCTTGTTGGGTGATCAGTATGAACAAAGTATTGCTGAAATGCTTCAAAAACAAAGTATACGTTTAGACGAATCACAAGAAGTCGAATGCCATAATCTCAAAGTAAGACATCGCATTACAGTATGATCAAATCTTTATTTAAGTGTTTAAAACGTATAATATGTATTGTCCTATTGTTTGTTTATAGGAAAGATTAAATTATGAATTAGAAATTTTAATGGCATACCAATCGAAAAATAAGATGCAAGCCGAAGCTCAAAGAAACCGAGAACGTCGCGAATTGGAAGATCGAGTATCGGTCAGACGAGCTTTGCTTGAACAGAAAATGGAACTTGAAACTGAGGAATTTCTTAGTGAACGTAGCGAACGAATACGTCTACTACATGAAAGACAAGAACGTGAATTACAACAATTTGACGAGGAAAGTGCAAGAATAGGATTCAGGTATGAAAGTTTTTATCTATAGTCTATAGTTTTCGCATGAACATAACATGTAAACTGTAAACTGTAAAGGATAGAAATTGGAGAAAAGATACTCCGATTATTTTCAGTTTTAATATGTTAGGATCAATAAAACTTATAATTGTTTTCATCTAATCTTTAGTCAAATTCCTTAGCATATTGAAAAGTATAAATTTAAGATTTTAAGATAGCGTTTTTTTTTATAGTTGTATCTATATATATATTTTTTGTTTTAAATTATTACAGTGCTCTGGCGATAGCTGAGGCATCAAAAGAATCTTATCCAGACGATGAAAGCCTTAGTGGCTCAATGTTAAGTCTGGCTCACAGTAATAGTTCTACATCCTTCCCCCCCTAATAGTCTTTAATTTTAATCATATTGATAGAATATGTATGTATGTACGTTTGCCTGTAGTGAGTGCATAACGAGTTTACCGACGTTTGATTCAATGACTTATACATAGCAGAAGTTGACTCGTTACGTGCATGAACTCAAACCTAAAAGGTTTGTTAGGGTTGGGAATGTGTATTGGACTGAAATTAATGTAACAGCATATTTTTTAATTGTCAAAATATGTCAACGTGATCTATTCGGAAAGAGAGCTTCATATTGAAGAACTTAGATGCTTTTTGCAACGTTGTAATATTTATTAACCATATCCAAATACCTTGTGAAGTAAATAGAAGTAATGAAAGAAAAATGAAAAAACGTTTTAAGTATCAATCTTATTGGGATTGAAGTAAGCCAGCTAATTATACAGAAAAATTTTATATGCGACCTACAAAAAATGTTTAGAGACATTTATTTATCAATATCTTGCAATTATAGTAATTAATGAAATAGTATAATCATAATGCTCCAGTTATTACGTGTTTGATTAATTAAAGTTTAACTAATTAAAGATTTGATATATGCGAACAACACAGAACTATATTTTCGGTAAGATTTTAGTTTATCAAAGGTCTAGTATTAAATGATCTTACCGATAATTGCGTGTGTTGATCTTCAAAATTTTATTTCAAACTTTCAAGAATATTTAGTCTGATTTATTAAAAAATTAAGTGAGCCGACCTATTTATTTCACTGCATCTTTAATGCAATCATTAAATTTACAAAATGATAATCTAATAACAGACATTTAGTTACAGTATCCTATGTAGTTACTATAACACATTCGTGTTAGGGCATATACGTTGTTTCAATGAGAAATTAATTTCAGAAGTTGAAAGTCACTTTTTTACAATTTTATACGATTTGTTTTACATTATTAAGAAGAAATGTCAATATCAAAAATTAAATTGATAATAAAATTATTGTTGAATTACCAAAATACGACAGTGTCCACTTCAAATTCCTTTCAACATTGATATTCTTCATTTTAATTTGAAAATTTTGGATATGAAGCCTCAAACAACCCTTCATGAATTACATGTATCTTAAGTTTTGTATTGGTATAATATCAGTTGCATTGAGACATTGACATACAGTTTTAAGTAATTATATTATGATATGCATGAAATCAAAAGGAAGTACTTTATACAGAATAAAGTATACAAAACTGTTCGTCCAAATTAATATTCATATTTTTAGAATGGAAAATACTGTTTATGTTCTTGTGTGGTTTACTCTTCAGTGATAATGTGAAAGATATTTCAGTCTTTTTTAAACAGAGCGATATATTTTTATATATATTCTTTTGTTATTCAAAGTGAATTTTGAAGATCTTAGTTGGTGAATGTTTCATATCAATATTAATTTATAAGTTTCAATGAAAAGTATTTGTTCTCTCTGTTGTAATGTTACTGTAAACTACAACTAAGATCTTCATAACTTATCTTGAATAATCAGAACATATAATAATTTATTGAAACTATTTCTACAATTTTTAACTCAATGTAAATATGAAATATAAATCTAATTTATAAAACTTTATATTACCTTCAAGTGCATTTCATATTTTCATGTTAAATTGCATAATCTATCTTTACTATTTCGCTCTGAGACACCTAATACGAATAAAATATAAAAAATTCTCAATTTGCTTCTGCATTTAAAAATTTTATAACTTCGTGTAGTACTTATAAAGAAAACATTCGTTTACTTTTAAGTACTTAATTACAATATAAACAGTATCATTATATGAATACTTTCCACACTTAATAAATCAATTCAATTCGTACTTTCTCGGAAATAAAAGTAACTGATAAATTAGAAATTTAAATAGTTTAAAGTACTTCGTTGTTGCATCCAATGACTCATTTGATTTTAGTTAATCAGAAATGTGTATATATATATTTGGTCAAAAATAAATTAATGTGTATATGTATTATATATAATTCACTTACCAAAACGAATCAGCGAATAGTTTGTGCATTGCCTCCAGTTTATCAGAAATCTTTTGTATTGATTTAGCAGGTATGAGTAAGGTACTTCTCTTATATTTGTTAAAATAGTTATGATGGCATTATTCTGCTTGTATTATCAACATTTTAGTTATGTTATATTCTGTTGTGATTGCCTGAAGTTTCTCTCCAGTACACATCCCAATGTTGTACTCTTATATTGTAATATCTGATTTGTTTCTTTTGCTGTTTCATTTAATACATTTCAATGTACTTTTTCTGTTTTATATATCTCCATCTTCATTATAAAGTATTAAATTTAAACTCAGATGACTGTGGCTGTTTTCTTACTTATATTTAATATAATATTAACAACATTTATAATCATATTAATATATAACATCTTCCTTACAACATGATTAATAGGAGTAATATATAAAGCTATGATTGTTAATATTAAATCGAAGAAGAATTTCACATTTTCATTCTGTTACATTTCACATTTCAATTATAACAATCGATATTCTCTATAGATCCATCAATTTGTACAACACATTATAAGCTAAGTTACTTGTATGTTAGATTATTTCGTCGACGTGGAAAGAGTAAAATAATTTTATAATATATTAAAAAGTAAAAATTTTTATTTTCAAAATGGAAAAAATGATCTTGAATAATTTGTCCACTATATTATATAGTTACTTTCAGAATTTAAAAAATATGTTATGTAGCGCACATTCCGATTTTTTATATATGTATGATATTATTTGTTGACGAATTAATGAAAATATAAAAATCATGAAAAAATTTAGAAAATGTGTTCAGTTGCAAAATTATCAAAGTTAAAAACATATTTGTAATTATGTGTTCGAAAATTTTTATATGAAGACAGTCACATTCAAATGAATTTTTTGTAATATTACAATATGTAAATATCTACTCATGTTATACACTAGTAAAGAATGTAGTGCTTAATTCAATGAAGTCTGTAGAATTCCATACATGTATCACATTTAAACTCTTCCTTAGATTATGGTCTTTGGGAGATATATGAGTTGAATAGAAATTTTTAGTGAACTATTAAAATTGATAGTAAACAATGCAGACTATTAAAGATGTTCGTGCTACATTCTAAATTATAACGTATTAAGCAATATAAGCCATAATTTCACAATCCTAGTCTATTTGCAATCCATACACTATTTTACGAAGGAATTAATATGCACAGTATGCTTTGTTGAAGTCTACAAAAGGAATTGTTTCTTTAAATATTGAAAAAGCGAAAACAATTTTCTTGTGAAAAACATTTGATTTGGTGAAAGAACATTATATAAAGTATATTTGTATTTTTTCAATTGTTATTTACAAAAATTGCGATGCCAAGGTAATTTTTAATATGTAATAAAAATACACTTCATCAAATGAATCGTATCTTTTATAAGAAAATTTGTTTGCTGTTTCAATGAGTAAAGCGACATACTGCATACATTTACAAGGAAAATTTTCAATATTAAAAGCAATATTCACGTGAGAGATTTTTTTGTAAAAATTTATATATTTTTATTAGCACATTTGATAATTGCTAATATTCACAAAGTCTCCTCACTTAACTATATATTGATTAATTAAAAATGAATTCTCTGATTACTTCAATTACATAATTGTGTTACACGAGGAGTAGTATTTATCTATGAAAATATATCTATAAATGACGCAAACAATATTTAGAGAATGAAAGAAATTTCAAGACCGAAATATGTGTCAAGCATTATCAAAAGTAAAATTTATATATTTTACGCTATATCCATGACTTATAATTATATATAGAAAAAAGATCTCCAATAAACATATTATATTAGAACTTTACGACGTTTTTAATAGAAAAATTTGTAATTTTTAGAAATTGTAAATGCTATAATGTCTTAATCTGGTTCAACAGTAAATTTGTTAATCATGTATAAGATATTACAATATTTTCATTAGTCTAGAGTATACTATTCATCTATAAACACTTATGGATTGCATTAAAGGACTAACATATAATAGTTTAGAAAAAAATGTATCTGAAATACAAATTTTCATAGTAGACTGCAAAATTGTAAATAAATCTCATTTTCTTTATGAATCAATTTAAATATAAAACATTAATAATGTTAGTTTCTATGTTTGAACCTGATAAAGGCTCTTTACATGATATGTCAGGATAAACAAGAATCCATTTATTGTTGCATCTCAATATATGGAATGACATTTAATATTATACTTTTTGCTCTATAGGAATCAACCACAATTATGATTCCCAGATATGTGCTCAATGCCCTTAACACATCCTTGTAACTCTTCCATCGTATGATACTCGACATCGGACAAGTTCGGTTTGCATTAGCATAAGTTACATAATTAATTACTTAGCCATCTGGGTTAAGTGTAAGCATTCTGCTGTCATTACAATCGACTTGGCCAATAGTCTTTGTTGAAATACCCAAATCCAATATCTTATCGCTATATCATTATTGATGGTATAGTGCTAGCAGTTGTTGACTATGCACAGTATTTCAATGACTCTGACTGCATTAAAATTTGTTCTATCCTAAGTCTAACCATTAACCCTGTAATCTATACAAATTCTACAAATGAATCGTTCCGTTAATTCAAATATTAAAGCATAGACAAAGATCTGTCTTTTCTACATGACAAAATGTAGAATTTCTGCTCAATGGACAATCTCTGTACTGAATATCTTTCATTTCTTTGCTTCTTCGTTTAATTTGCTACCT
Source organism: Lasioglossum leucozonium (assembly GCA_028454225.1). Lineage (NCBI taxonomy): Eukaryota > Metazoa > Arthropoda > Insecta > Hymenoptera > Halictidae > Lasioglossum > Lasioglossum leucozonium. The sequence goes on from CM052208.1 coordinate 9,172,372, forward strand.
CTGTAGTCACCGCATGAAACATAAATATATGTAGTTAGCTCTAAACACTGTGCCAAAATGCAAAGCAAAAGGATCTATAAAAGAAAGCATCTCGTCATACTGGAATATGTCATTCCCACAAGTATCAGCATACGAATTCACTTTATGATGTAACTCATAAGTAGGAGTGTGCAAGAATTTTCTCGACAATTTTCAGGATTGAGTACCCGACATTTTTCGGATTCTCGGTTTTCGCACACCGCTACTCATAAGTGATTCCTCTGTTTAGGCTCAGTGTACGTTATCCCACCATTAGTAAAAATCCCCTTGACTCTTTAGCAGTTCAGTATGCAACTTGTAATCTTGATTTCTCAAGGTATCCAAAAAATAGGAGATATATCTTGCATACTTTAGTTAGATTGTAACTTGTAACAGCATTAAACAAATCATGTGATATGAAACTGAAAAATAATAATTTTTATGATTATGACTTTGTTACAATGCTGCTCATACATGTCATAATCAGTGTCTGAGCCTTCCCTGTACTATTCTCAATGTGTCTAAGTCTTCCAGGACTATGTCAAAAAATTTTGATTCTCTTGTTACCTCATTCTCATTTATCATGGTATTTTAAGTCTTGATCAATTCAAATTTACTTCTTGTTGGCAAGTATTATATTATGAAATATAATTCTAAACTATCTGAATGTCAATATTGTGAACTACTTTGACATAATCTCCTGTTTTACTGACCTGGCATTTGCACAATTTTATGAGTACCTTGTTGCTATATTTTTTGAACATTTTTTCACGTTTGTAGCTGAGGTCCGTGTTTCTTGGGACCTTAACTTTGCACTTAACTTGAACAGCTTTCTTAGATACTAATAAGTATTGACGAGTATAAATCCAGAAACAAATTTGTCATTATAGGTACGTCTAATATATTAAAAAGCTTTTTATCTGCACAATCTGGTTATCCTTGATATAAAAGTATTTAAAACCTTGATTATTTCTTCAAATCCAATACCATTACATTTCAGCCACTATATGCAACAGCAGAAATAATATTGAAATTGCTAGTTTAATTTTCTCACTCGTTGCTCACTATTTTAGTTGTGAAATTAATTTTAACAGTAAACAGTACATTATATGAATTTAATGGGACATTATGATTATGCTACAGGTTTCATATTTGTAGCTGGAAAATAGATTCGGCTCTGTTATGGCATACATATTAAAAATCTAAAAATCAATCTCTGGTTGCTTTTAAAAGTTGAGCGATAGATGCGAACCAGTTTACATTGTTTAACTGGACTGCGAATACTTGCTATTGTCTTACTAAGAATCATTCTTTTTCCTCATTGACTATCGTCCACACACGACTTTGTGATTCGTACAAGCATAGAAATTTATTATTCTCTGCATAACATGTACATTTGTAATGGATCTAAAATTTTGTTAACAAGGATTACATAAATAAATTGCATTTTAAAAGTTTAATGAATACTATTATATTAAAAATTAATTTTCATAATTATTATGCTGAATTATAACAGAAGTTATAATAAATGCATAACGTAACTAATATATAATGAGTTTAACATTTCTTTTAATATTGGTACATGAAAATCAACAGCATCGTTGAATTTTATATTTACTTGGTAAATGTAGCACGACTTCTCTATAAGTCCAGTTGTATGTATGTATATGTATCAAAAACAAAGTAAAGAAAACATAAGTTGCAATATTTCACCACATTTGTATGACCATTATAACAAATTATTAAGTATTAATTTAATATATTACTTTTTATTGTTGCTGGCATTTTGTAAATATTCATTCTGTATGTGTAAAATTTTGATATTGAATATTAATTGCGACAACTAGCGTTTAGTGTATAATTAATTGTATTGAGTTTTCCAAAGCTCTGGCTATTGAGTTAACACTTGATATATAAGCTAGCCAATTGAGACTAGGCATGGCATATCAGTTATCTATTATTAATTGATATCTTGTGAAAATTTGATCAGCATATTTCTCATTTACTTCCATTTATGTGTGATTTCACAATTTTGACAATATAATTTCTCAATTAAAATATATAACATCTAAAGATTAATGATAACTCGAAGAATATAGGTATTGCTACATTATTTTTGCCTTTAAATTTTAGTTGATAATTGAAGACATTATTTTTATTGAGTACCAAATATACTCGTGAATACACTAGCATACAGCAATATTCATTACTATTAATGTTGTTTTTTAATGCAAAAACTAAAAATATTCTATAAATGTTTCACTATTCATGGACTAACTTTTATGAAGTGCTAGAAAATAGAAAAACGATTCAGAGCACACATTGATGGAGATGTATGAAGATTTTGTGGCAATAGCTGCACAAGATTTAAGTGAATAGAAAAAATAAATCTGTATGTAAAGGTAATATTGTAATTTCAAAAATTGTTTATACAATTAGAAATAGTAGTGGAATATGGTAGAATGTCCGTCTGCCATCCGCACTTAATAATGAATTACTTTTTTTTCTAGTATTGTCATAAGCTCAGTTATTTTACCTTACATTTAATGAACGTGTATGTATATGTATGTGTATGATGTATTTACAGTATCATTTGATATATTATATAAATGCTAATTTTTAATAGTACGTTTTAATTTATATAACAATTTTGCAAATCAAATTGTACTATCGCATATATTTTATGATAATTTGATGTCATTACCGATATAATTAAAATTTTTGAATTGATAGTATTTTGTTTATACTTCATTTGGTAAAAAATATTCTGCATAAGTGTAAAATGAAATTAATTAAATAATATGAACAAAAAATAATTAATTACAAATTGTAACAGTCTCTGGTTGAAATTGAATAATTAAAAGTTTTATTGAATACTCTATGTCAAATGATTATATGTAACAAAAATATTTTTCTAATTTTAAAAATAATTTTAAATTGTTTAAGAATTATATTGCGTTGAGATTTGCTGTAAGTACGTATATATATATAACGTATATATATAAATACAGTCAATTGACATATAGAGTATTTCAAGATCGACATTTTTGTATTTGCAGAGAATTTTACTTTGATTTCTTATTTCGATTTCCAAATGTGTTTGTTTACATCTTGTAAATAATCGCAAGAAATACTTTTAATATTTATTTATGTGTACTGAAGCTGCGTTATAGTTTTAATACTATAATAAAGCATGTAAGTCCTCCAGTAATATGTCATTTTTAATATAATTGTAAAAAATCTTTAATATAGTTAATTTTAATTTTGTTACTTTTTTCTATTTTCCAAAACATATTGGTACTGTGAAAATAATACTACACAAATCACAATTACTGTTACGTGTGTCAAAGAAGACTACTTCTGATTCTATATAATATAATCAAAATGTGTACAATGTGCATTGCATATATGTACATTAATGCAATAACTTTTAATAAAATGAGCGTTATAGATCATACAAAAATCATTCTTCAATTTAATAGCTCCAGTTTATATGTGCAGATAAAAAATATATATTTCATTAGTATTAAGATAAGTAGGTCTAATTTTTAAACTTATATAACAGTACTAGTGTTAATATCAGTAATAGACTATTATGAGTCATTACACAACTGAAGTAACAATAATGTATTCACATAAAACGCTTTTCTAAAATAGTAATCTACGATACTACAATTCTTTATTACAATGATGATAATTATTATTTTATTATATATAAATATATTTATAAAATTTAAATAATAGTTAATTATTCATATCTTTGTAAAGCAATTGATTTTACAATGAAACAAAATATAAATAACTCGTATGAATCTCTGTAATTATTATAAATTATCTTCCCTATTAAATCTAATTGAGTAAGTGAAGTAAAAAAAATACAAAATATTTTTTACTGATTAAATTCAGGTATCAAATAGTTAAGATCAATCAGAGTTAATGCATTGAGCAGATAATAAGAAGGAAGATGCATGTTTCATGATTCTATAATTTTTTAAAACATATTTTTTTCTTATCACTTACATAAATGAAAGGACATGTCATTTTAGGAATGAAAGATAGTATCAAAATCCACGAATGCGGTTATTCATTCTATTCATTCATGCACAAGTATTCTTAAGTTGACAATAATGATAAATTATAGAGCACTACAATAACAAAGAAATTAAAATTTTATTAAAATACATTTTAGTAGTTGTAATACAACAAAATATTACAATCTTTCATAATGAGCACATAATTTACACAGTAATAAATGTAATGTACATTGTAACAAATACCTGTAGATTGTTATTATATAAAGATAAAGAATCCGTTGAAATATACAAAAGCATTTCAATTCATATGACAATATTTTTATTTGGTTGGTGAAAAATTAGTGGGACTTAAAATGCGGGAATGTGTTTCTCTTATTATTGGTACTGTATGTGCAACACATCTATCCCATCCTGGAGATCTCCATGCGCTTTCTCGGGTTTCCATTCGGGCTTGAAGACTTTTGTAGCCTAAAATTGTTTTAATTATATGCTTCTTGATTGAAGTAAGATTATTGTAAGACAATGTAAACAGTAGTTGTAATGCCAAATTTATGCTTACACCAAATATGATGAACATTATACAATCGGCCAATTTGTGAGAAAAATCCACCAAAAGGTTCATTATTGTGGCGTCTAAAGTTAATAGCTTTTGCCCAGTTATTTCCCCATTCAATCATTCCTCCAGCATTGAGTCTATAACTACGTATTTCATATATGTTTGAGTCATCTCGTTTAATAGGATTAGGCCAGTAACTAAATGCCAATAGATATTGCAAGTAACGTGATCGTACATATTTGCCGCTTTCTTTAAATAACTGTTGATATTCCTAAAACATATATCAACATATTATATTCTTATTTTGTACATAATGTACACATAAATAAATTTTTCAATAACATTGTACTTTGTCCTTAGACAGCTCAATTTGTGCACCATCAACGCTACCATAACCATAATTGTATCGCCAGAGGTGTAAAGCTTGATCTATATCTCCAGCTGTGACAGTCCACGAACCAACTAATTCCAATTGCAAATTGGATTTGGAGTTTAGAAGCTTAACCATTTCTTCGCTGTAATATCGCAAAATTTGTTAACTATTATTTAATATATTGATCTCTAAACATTTCTTAATATATTACAAAAGAATTCTTTGGATATGCTAGCATAAATAAAATCTCTTGCATATTAAAATGCATTACATTTGATACTAAAAATAAACTAGAAAAAAAAAAGAGAGTAGAAGAAGCCTCGGTGATTCACTTACTAATTAGTCAGGTAATTATCAACGGAATCAGGTCGTATGTTGTGCGTGTGCAAAGCGTAAATAACTCCTTTATCCGACAGCATCCGTGAATGGGGCTCTTTGGTTGGATCGGATTTTTGTAGCCATTCTTGCCATTTTCTGTCATACTGTAGAATCGGTGAACTTGCAAATGATCTACAACACACACGATGTGGCTATTGCCCTAAAACGCCGCCGCTTAGACTGAGTCGCGTAGCTTTATACGCGAAACATATGAAAAAAGAAGCGTTCCCCAAGCTGTTGGAATCGTGTTCGCCTACCGGCAGTTAATAAACGACGATAATTTTAAATTGCCTATTGTTGCTATCTGCGCGGCTTTGAATCCTCTGAAGACGGCAGCCATTCTTACTGAGAATCCTTGTGTAGTGATCTCTGCTGTTCTGTGTTCTGTGTCCAATCAAGATCAGAACCTGATTTTGTCAGCGCTGCAATTAAATACGCGGCGCTTTCAATCAAAACTTTTCATGAAATTATTGACCAACGTTGTTGATTTACTCTTATTTATAATCTCCATCCGCGATTTTTTTTTCTATATACAATAAGACTTACGATCATGGAAAATACTGTAGACTGATAGCGCATGCAAAGTTTAGCGCCACAACGCCTGCGTGTTCTGATAAGGTCATTGTTGCTGTATCATTTTATAAAACTTTAGAAGAAAAATAAAGAACTGGCTACAATGTGACGTCGTTTCTTCAATAAAAAGCAAAAAGAATGTAAATACACAATTTTCTTTGTAATGAAAATTGTATTACATATAAATATATATATTTCCATTTTTACTGAGATGATTTATTGAAATGATTTTTTAACCGTATTAGAGAAAATATATTTGTAATAACATTACCTATTTACATTCATTAATTTTTTTTATTAATAACAACTATAATACAGATTATTGTATATGTACACGCGGATTTACATTTAAAATCACTATAATTGATAGCAAGTAATTATAGTTGTATATAATTAATTAAATGCATTTGTCTAAAATATTAATTTCTTTGTTTCACTATTATTGTTTATTTATTTTATTCGAGTAATTTACTTTATATTCATTTTTTTATACTTTTAAATATGAATATGAAATACTTTTAAATATGAGCGTAAGTATTGAACTATGTCTGAAAATTATTGTTGATAACAAAACTGTTTTGTAATGTTCATGTTTAACCCGGTGTCAAGGTTGTCATTTCAGAAAAGGTTAGGTTTGTTTTTATTTCAAAATGAATGTTATAGGTTATAGGAAATCGTAAGTGTATTTAAATTGCGATTAATAAATGACTATTAATGTATTATGTATGTTGTAAATAAATAATATTACGCTTGAGAAATAATTATACAATATTTCTATTAATTACGCAGCAATAAACTTAGTAAAAAATAATTTATACTATACACCTTAATGTTTAAATATATTTATATCATTGATTTGTTATAATGGATCATACAGAAGTAATAGAGCACTTTTTTGGTGTCTATTTACTATATAGTATGAATCCTAAGTATAAAGGAAAGACATATATAGGATACACAGTTAATCCTAGTCGTAGACTTAAACAACATAACGGTGGCAAAGATGTCGGAGGTGCTTGGAAAACAAGCAAAAAAGGACCATGGTAATATATTTTCTATTAATTATTAATTACGAACAACGAATTGTTGTATAAAAATGTTTTAACATTGTACTTTTAGGAAGATGGTACTGATTATCCATGGTTTCCCAAATAATACAGCTGCACTTAGGGTATGTTTTACTTTTGTAATCGCAAACATTACTCTTATTACTTTTAGAAAAGGTAACAATTAAATAATATCTATTTTTAGTTCGAATGGGCTTGGCAGCATCCTCATGTCAGCCGTCGTCTCAAGCACGTGCCTCGGAAACGGTCGCAGCAAAAAGTATTTGAGTTTTATTTAATGGTTTTGACAGAAATGTTGAAAGTCGGTCCATGGTGTCGATTACCTTTGACAATTCGCTGGTTGGATTATGAGTTTTTTTGAAAAACATGCCAATTCCATTACAGCTCCAATGCATATGCCTATATGCTGTGGAAAAATGATTTCTCAAAAGATAAAAAAATCACAAAAAAGTGCCAATAATGAAATTGAAACTTTAGACGAGTGTACTACATTTTGTTCTGTATGTGGTTTATTAGTAGAACAACAGGAGTTAGTTCACTGTATTAAACCTAGTTGTCTGTTAGTAGCACATTTAATTTGTTTAGCAAATTTGTTTTGCAAGGATGCTATGATTTTACCAGTTGAGGGAATTTGTCCAGTTTGCCATACTAATGTTTTATGGGGTGATTTGATCAGGAAAAAGATTGGTTGTTACAGAGATTTGAAAGAAGTCACTTCCAGTGATGATGATTATACGTGAATTCGGTGGGATAAAGAACGTAAATTATATATCGTTTTAGTGTATACACTAGGGTTTATCAAGGTGGTCAGCAACAAATTTTTCCTTCTGGAGAGGTGTTGCTAATATATTGCATAGACTTAGAATACCTATACATATTCCAAGTTTGTGTAGTGCGTTTTGTAAATAGAAAATCAAATTACATATCAATTGCTGTACTATACATTTTTACATATCGAATAAAGAAACAAAAAACTATAAAAAATTTTCACTATATTTGTTTATTTATAACTATATTTGTTATTTTCTAAAAATCGTTATTTCATTAATTTAGCTAATTTATAAAGGAGCAACAAACTGTGAATATTTATCAGTCTTTATTCGTAACTAATCGACAGATCAAAATATATTTATATATACATATTTGTATTTGTGTATGCATATGTATGTAAACGTAACATTATTTGGTATAGTGGGGTACAAGAAAATTTTTCTGTTTCGCCGATACGCAATTAAATTACACCATATAACGAAATCGAAAGCTATGTCAAGACCAGCTTGATTCTTTTTTTGTGCGAGCTTGTGCGCTGATACTCGATTAGCTCAAATCTTGAAATTATTAAGATTTCGAAATTTTTATTATGACTCGTTCGCGCGCATTGCGATCACATTCTCAAGCGTCTAGGTTTCTCAATTTCAATTACTCTTTCCCTCCCTCCTATTTTTTTCAAGTTTATAATGTTTCACTGTCAACTGCGACTATCGTGTTTCTCAAATCGCTACAAACAAGATTGCAGAATTCTGAAAAGTCAGATTCAGGACGTTGCCGTCGGGCAACACTTGTCGCTTCATTCCCGAAAATTAAGAATCGCACTTCCGTATATATGTTGCGGTAAATGTGATAAATCCGATGATTATGTATAATAACTCCGATGAATGTGATAAATTCTTGAATATTTATCAAATTAACCGGCCATTACTAACTCAAACCTAATCCAGACCAAATTTAGTGATGATTATATATAATAATCGGTAATTATATATACATAATCACCACTAAATTTGGCCTGAGTTAGGTCTAGGTTTGGGTTAATTGTTAATTTATTTTATTAATTTATCTGGCCGGTTAATGTGATAAACATTCAAGAATTTATCACATTCACCGGATTCATACCGGTGATTATAAATAATCAAAGATTTATTACATTTACCGTAACATATACATATATATATTTATTTATATTGTAATATCGAAAAACGAATCGCGCGCGCGTTTAAATCTCTCTATTAGATCCTAGAAGAGCGCGATCGCGTCAATTTCAGGCACATCGACGTGAACGACTTAGCGAGTAGAGAAAATGGAAGATAGTTATGAAATAGAAAGCGGAAATGTAACAAGCAGAAGGGGACAAAAGGAGGAAAGAGAGATCGAGCTGTCTGTAGTCCTTGGCGTCGGCATGAAAATTCAAGTTAATTTTCCGGTCCGCAATAAGATCAGAGTTGAGTCTTGTCATAACCGGTCGGTATTGAATCTGAGAAATCCAACATAAATATACGGAAATAAGCAAGACTCAACGCTGACGAAATTACGCGTTTGAAGAATTCAGGTCCGCTAGTATACCGACGATCCTCTCAGCCTTCCAGTTTGTCCGTTTTCTCGCGAGCGTGCGAGATGCGACTCCTTCATCCGACCGTGTGTGGCTAATTTATTAGGGACTTCTCTAATTCAGCTGTTTTGTAGCTTCGTGAGGCAGCACAACCCTTTTGGTGAGGCCTGGCATAGCATCGTATTTCCGTGGACTGTTCTCTTCCTGGGACGATTCCAAACTTTCGAAGTTCGAGGACGTCAGGCATTCGTGGATAAAGTTGCAAACTGTGTTTACATAAACGTCCGGGTACATGGCATAATGTTTCACGTGCGGAGAATTCATAAAAAGCACCAGTTGCACACGCACGCCACGTTCCGCTCGCCGGCTGGCAAACTTCTCGACGTCCTTGACACGAGAACATAAGAAATCGATTCAATTATGTACATATTACGGATGCCAGTAACTACTTTTTTTTTGGCAAACTTCAAACTTCTACTTCTTTGATTTAAGTCAAAGACGAGGGGACTACAGAACGGGCGTGAGCGAATGACTTTGACAGGTTTGAAAACTCGCGATGAATTGTTTACTTCATTTTGAATAGAGTGCTGCGAGCAGGCGTAGCTATTATCATGAACGTTACCGTTGAAGCGTATAATTCCGGTGCTCTGTGAAACACCGATCCACGGTAGTTAACCGCTTGCCGTATTTTAACGAGTCAGACTCGTGATGAAGATTTTAAACAAACTCTAACAAAACGAATGGTACGTTTTTCTTTTTAGGTGAAATAAAATTTGATTTGTTTGTAATCAATATTTCAGCATTAAAATCAATGTAGCAATACAAAAAATATTTGACAAATGGCACGGCAAGGGGTTAAAGTATAGTAAGTTGTGTAATTTGTCACAACATTGGAATGTCGGATTACAATGCTTTAACGGTAACATTAATACCAAATAATTTGATTACAAATTGGAAATGTTTCTAGAGAATTCTTACCGATGCTGGGATCAGAGTGTCGGTGTTCGAATAAAGAAACAATTGCGGCCAGGAGTGCGTTTCCTCTGCTAAGGCGATCGGGTTCGTTTGGACTGGATAACCACGGCCGAACGTATGGGCGATTACCTAAACAAACAAACGATTTATAGTGTCAATATAATTCTATTGTCCGTTACATCGAATAACGGATTTTATCATGAAAATGTACAATCGACGGCAAGTAAGATTATCTTCGAAAATGAATTTTGGTAATGCGTATACCTCGAAGAACCAAAGTATGGACAAGAAGATAGTGATGAAGAAGGACATCGGTATGTTTGTAAGCGGAGTCCCTCCTATGATGGCGCTGATCGCTTTGAACAGCGCAGTTAGCCTTCTCTCGCCTGGTGCGCTGTCGAATATCACCCCCTTGACCTAAAATCGCAATCAAATCACCGATTCGAGCAAATGATTCGCTTACAGAGGAATTTTCGAAAAAGTCCTTTCATAAATATACGTTTCCTCACCGTGAGCGGCGTGTTTGCCTGCTGCATCGCGAGGCTCACGTGCTGATACAGGAATGCGCCACCATTACTGAAGACGTGGAAAAATATCGGATGTTGATCCAAGCTCTTGTCCGTGATCACTTGGATCAATCGTTTCCCGATATGAGGCATTTTGTCCCTCCGCCAAAACAGACATTCCACCGGCGCCGTGTACCGCAAAGTGATGCAACTATAGAAGCGAAACAATACCTATGACGAATCTCCGAATATAATCACGAGTGAATCGAATAAGAAAGTAGCGACGCGTGAATTTCACTGTATCGATTCAATTTGTACGAAACGATCGCGTAAAACTTTAGAAAATTCATAATTACAGCGTTAATTTTGATTTTAAATTGTCTCAAAAAATGTAAGATTCTAGAGCTTATTAGAGTTTTATTATTATAGAGCCTATTAGCTTTTAGAGTTTATTTAACTTAGTATAACGATATACACTGTCAATTGTCACTGTGTTAAACCATACACGGGTTAGGGCATTGATAGATAAATAAATAAAAATTATCTTTACAAAACCAATTGCTATATAAACCATACACGGTTTAGAGCATTGATAGATAAATAAATAAAATTTATCTTTACAAAACCAATTGCTATATAAACCATACACGGTTTAGGGCATTGATAGATAAAAAAATAAAAATTATCTTTACAAAACTAATTGCAATATATATTCGGCCCGTTCGCTTTGTTTAATTCAACTTGTTGAATATCGAGTCCGGTTAAACAGAAACGTGGGAGGTTTATAATTTTCCACGATCGCGCGACGAGGGAACCGAGTCCGAGCATCTACATCCTTCCTCCCCAATTTCTGCGCACGGAATCAGAATCGTCTCGCGCGATCGCGATTCCCAGTGGCTTTCCCGATTTTCGCTCGTGGCTATCAATACCTCGAACGAAGATGCGATTTTCATGCTATTAGCTAGTCGAGGAGAGACAAATCTCTCCTGCCGTGTGGCGAAACGGTTTATTTATTTAGAAGGGTTTCAGTACCTCTTCTCCTCGTAGATCGCGCTGTACTTGGCCAGATATCTGTCCTGACAGCCGGCCCATCCTAGCAGCACGACTACCGGTCGCTTGTCCTCCTTGTAGACGAACACGTACTTGTCCTGCTGCTCCTGTCCGCTGGTGGTCAACGTCGGATCTTTCGGGGACGGCGGAAACGATGGGAACATGATGTAACAGCCGAGATCCTCTTGATCGCTCATCTTTTCCGCTTCTCGTCCTCCTTCCCGCGAGGATGCGAGAGAAAGAGGGCGAGAAAGAAAGAGAGAGGGCTAACGGGAGCAGAGAATCGAACGGCGGCGCGAGGGAGGATAACAACTGCCCTCTACCTCTCGGCGGATCCTCGGTTTCGAGTTGAGCTTGCGTCGTCGTCGTCGGGAGTACCGGGTTCCCTGATCGATACCAACACCAACCGCGCACCAAAGTTAGGTCGTGTCGCTGAACGGGGACGGCATTGTTCTCGCCGCCGCAAATGTTCTTTCCTCCTCGGTGACCATCGTTCTTTGCGACTCGCTAGCGGGAGTAAATCATCCGCCACGGTGGATGAGACCTTCGCTGATCTACTAGGATTTCAGCCTGACCAGTTCCGAACGCCGATAACAGACTGCCATCCGCACGATTTTCGAAGGCCACGCCCCCCTGGATCCGGCCACGCCTCTCGCTCCCCGTGGCGGCCACAGTGCTCGGAGCTCCCTGTTCGACCACTCGTGTAACTTCGAATAGTCGGTTTCACTAATTTATAAATAAATTCGTACATTAGTAAATTGAGACTTATGGGCATCCCTGGTGGTAATTACTCATTACGGATTCCCAGCCCTCTCTGGAGGGAGAGGTATGCGGGGCTCCCCCGGACCATCACGGTGACCGTCCCTGGGCTAAATGGGGAGGGGCCAAGGTATAGGAATGGGGCTCGTGATATCCCGGGGAGGAGTGAAGGCTCCCCCCATATCTTTGTCGACGCCTCAAGGGGCTCTATAACAAGAGCCCCCATACACATTTCGATGTCGCGCTCCATGTTACCGACAATTCAAGTTCCGGCGTGTTAGCAAGAACCGAATGTTCTGTATACCTCATTTCTACCGCGATTGCGCAATAATCTAGTGCACCGACGTTACCATTTTTGGCTCTAGAGCCCCCTTACCAATTCTGCCATTGTCACGTGTTATGCTGTTTCGTGTCGCACGATCTGAAATAACGATTCTACCGAAATAGAACAACCAACTGGTGAACCAGATCACCAGAGAATCAAATATCCCATATTCTCCAAATAATCAACAATCTCAAGGCACGTTTTGAAAGTTACTCTGTATCTGGAGTACTATTAGACATTTTTATTGAAAAAAATTACGTGGTAAGATAGCCAAGGGGGTGCTCGACAGCAACATGGACTACCTTGGAGCTGATCAGGAACCTTCACTGCTGGTCTAGCTTCAATAATACTAAGATCGACCATTTTTTTTTTCAATCCGACCTATGGATGATGTCCTTGACGTCCTTGACTCATCTTCGGCATGTCCCTTCCATGATTAATCCAAATATACAGTTTCTGTTCAGAGTCTATTCGTATACCTCTACTTAGGCTAAAGATCATGCATCAGACTGTGTTCATTTGCGTGACACTTTTATTCCACTAAATGCTTATTCAGATACAACGTTAAAAGATTTGTTTAAAATTTTATTGAAACATACGCCTAATTATAGTGACAAGCGACCGAGATCGTTGAAAGCATTGCAGGTACCATACTACAGGCGACTGAGATCGGAAGCCAGTGTAAACTGCGAGCGCACCAGAAAGCATTCGTTCCGATAGCTCTTTCCTAATAGTTCAAGTTGGCCACGATCGCTCGAATGTTTTACTCGTAGCAGCAATATTTCTCGAAAGTGAAGCTGGTTTTATCCCCGGGAAGTGTTTCGAGCAATGGAAACTATGTTTTATAGTTTACCTACATGAGTTTATGAGTAAGGGGAAGAGATCACGGAAGGACTGTCAGTCGTAATCGTTATCAAAAAGAGAAACTGGAAGGGACTCGCTCTGTCCAGCGACTTTCATCGAGTACCTTCCTCTCGCAATATTAACAGTTCCTTCGTTAGCCATTTGTTACTCGTTATAGGACGCATGTCGATTTTCTATCGACATTTCAGAACTATGCTGTACAGATACAAGTAGCCAAATAAGAAATATTAAAGGTCACTTTAACAGCACGCATGTTAGTTCAATAACTTTATTCAACAGTCACTTACTTAGCTCCTTAACTATACGCAGATCGTCTATAAGGGCCAGAGCGTTATCGGTAAGCATTTGGTATGAGTGATGCGTTAATTAAAGATTAGAATTTTCATATTTCTCATTGTACCTTCAAGAAAGCTTTACCAATAATAGAGTCCCGAGACTTTCCCGATGTAAATCAGTCCAAACATGATCTCAGTCGAAATCTTCAATTATACGTGTTACTTGAATCAGTGTAGAACAAGCGCACGTATCACGAAAAATTTGTCAAATAACGTTACGTGTGCGTTAATGGTAGACACATTGATATTATGTATGTGTCAGTGATATATCCTTGAAGTTATGGAATGTTGTTGTAATTGCGATTTTACTTATTCTTGTTGTACATTAATTCATCGAGAAACAAAAGACCTTATAGTAACTGGTTCTCATCGTCCAGACCAATGATAATTAAACATTTTCAAAAACAAGTCCCACACTTTTCCAAGTCGCGAGATGTTCGCGATTGCGACCATCAGAGATCCGAAAAATTAGCCACTTTAGAGATCTGTAGACCAAGATCGGTAATGCTGTGCAAATGCTTGACACGTTAACTATCACATCGCTCGTATGTGTGAGTGACACAATTCTTTGTTCCAAGTATAAAAACGAGGTTCTGTTATGATATGTTTAGGTGAACTGGATCTCAGTAGAATTTGTAGGATCTTAAAAGGTGAAGAGAGTAATCACTGTGATAAATCGCAAGTCTTTAGTTCCGGTTTTATTCACTAAATCGCTTAGTTTTGTGGGGCATTTCAGGGCGGTGGGACGATAGTCAACGTGCTAAGCTATACGTGGTATCGCGACGCGCATGGATGTCGTAATTTCGGCAAAATCAAAGTGAACAATGGCTGATCGATTGGCGTTATATCGCTAGTACACATTTTCAAATTTACATGATATTGTCTCGTTGACATATTTGGAGTTACTCAATATATCGAGATGATAAGATCAGAGGTAGTTCTAAGAAGTTTAGGTCCAACGGTCAATAGAAATGATTTTGTCAGTAAGATAGCGCAAACCTTCTGAATTATTTTCTCTTCTAGACCGGCACTGAAATGTTTTTAAATGTTAAGGACGGTTTTATTACTTGAGGACTCTTGCTGGCCTGGACCCATAAGAGGAGCTTTTCTTTATAGTACCTCTGATTTTACTACCTCGCTATATTGTTACCTCCATGTACCTCATTCAGACTGCAATCTCCTTTAGCAGGAACGACAAGACACAGGATGTAAAGAAATCTTGCCTTATAGCTATAGATGATTCTACTATACCGTTGATAAAAAGTGAACTATAGCTGTCTTTTGGCAAAATATAAAATACGAGAAGCATTAAAACACTTACAATTTTTATTATTTTTCATTGATAAGAATTTGACTGTTTTTTTTAATTAAGTGTATAGGTGTTAAATGAAGTATGTACTTTGAAGGTGAGAATTTTTATTCATTATTTCCATGAATTTTTCATCGATAAAAGCTATGACAATAGTTCTTTGCATCCTGCGCACGCTAGGATAGAGGATTCAATGAAAGAACTACGTTGCGACCTACTCGTGCGCAATCTAATATCAGTTGTACGGCGATTTGTGCGCTTCCCGTTGTATTGCGTATCTGTTTTCACCGACATTGTTGACTATCTTAGTCGTTGTTAAACAAGTCTTCCATTTCGGATCGGTTGGTCCGAAACAGAAGCCAGAACCTAGTTCTCATCTCTCCAATACCAATCGTGTCTACAATTCAAGAGATTCCAAATATTGTGAACTAAACAAATTTAATAGCACCAAATATGACCTTACTAATAAACAATGGAATAAATTACAATTAAGATAAGTTATAAAAAAATGTACAAGTATATGAAATTTACAATGCAGTCAAGTGTACGAACAAGAGCTCCATGTAAACGTTGATCTAGGCGTACCTCAGTTGCCTTATCCCACAAAACTCATTATCCGAAACTACGCACGCTAGGAATACCATATTCATGTTGAAAATATTGTGAACCGTGTCTGAAGTCGAGCCACCGAAAGACAGTGAGTGGATTTAGCTTTGCCCAGGTGTTTCGCTAGAATTTTAACTTTTCCATTGCTAACAATATTCCCTTGTGATCACAGCCGTAAATTGTAAGAAAGATTTTTAGCGTAATGCAACAATAACTATCGTTCAATGTTCACATACAGGGACTAATCTATAAATTCTTTAAAACGTAACGACTCTTCCAATAATATTAGACTATCCGCTAATAAGTTATGGTCATCTTAAGAAAAAAGATTTTAAATGGAATGTTAATTGATTATAAAAATATGTGAAGAACAGCTAATGTTTGTCATGTTTTGCGAAAGAAGAGATTCATTCTCAAGCTCTTGAAACTAGAGTGGAATTTTTATGACGAATTTTATATTTAAAGTCTTTTCCAGTGGTGGCTTTTAACATTTAATATGAGTCCCTTTCTTCTTGAATTCTTTCTTTCTATTTGTACAATATATAATCCTTCAGCTTAATGTCAGTAGTCATCCTTTTACACGATTCTAAAACAAAGGCTAAATATTTTCTGGAGCAGCACCCCCACTAATTTTAGCCACGAGCCGCCGCTGGTCCCTTCTTGCGGAAAACAAGATACAAAAATGACCGTTTAAAAAATACTACTTATACGTAATACCATGTAATTGAAAAATACTTCTTCACGTTTTTATACTTTGAGGCAATCCTTCCCATACCTGACTCCTTTGTCATTCAATGGCCTGACCTCAACACCGTCATTCCTTCGTTTAGTTACTTGGTTTCAATCTTCTCAAATTGTAAAACGCGTTTTACCACTGTGAAGCCACAAGATGGACGCGTTTCAAGTATTTCATTGGGGAAAAGGCAGCTTCGGATTCTCGGAGCCTCGTGCTCAGAGTTAGTAACTCTACTTTTAGTTGGATACATCCTCTCGTTACACAAATGAAATTATGCTAAACATCGTTTGTCGTTCGGTCATGTATGTACGAGACATATTACAATAAGAGAAAAACTTGCTGATACAAAATAGTTTAAAATACCAACTGCAGTTGTATACTTTTCGAAATTGCCATTGCTCGTTGCATGAGAAGTTGATTAGTGAGACATCATAAAAATCAAGCCACAGTTGGATGTATACCAGGGTGTACCTTACTTTTTACTAAAAAAATTTTTTAGTCTTCCCCTCAGAATTGTGACAAGTGTTGATAAAATCTGGAAAAGGAGGCGCGCATCAAATTTGAAATTTGAAGATTTGAAAATTTGAAATTTGATGCGCATCGGCCCTAAATTTTTTCCAAATCATTTTCTCAACACTCGTTACAATTCTGGGAGGTGAGACTAAAAGAATCTTGCAAAATAATTTTTGTCGAAGTATGATTACTTTTGGGCTTTGTTCGAACGCTTCTAAACGACCCACACAGCATTTTACAGAGGTGAATTGATAGTTGATAAATAAAAGTTACAATTAAAGATTATTCAACGATAAATTTTGCATATTTTTGTACTTGACATTAAAAATTGTACTGAAATTGAAATGTATCAAATGAAATGGTTCAAGAATTTATACAATCTAGAATATTTTACATAGCTTAGTATAAAAATAATGTATATTTTGTATGTAGTTCTATATTTATTATGTATAAATCTACATAAATAGCAATTCTAGAAAAATGTGTGGCAATATTAAAAAATCTAATAAAATGTTTCCTAACCCACACTATGAATTGATTAAAATATCTGGAAAGGTATTGTAATTTTTCAATTGAAAATATTGATGTTTTTTTTTCTTCAGTCGGTCGGCGGTAGAAATTCAAAAAAATTCTAAAAAATCTTCAATATTTTCGCAACAAAATTAAACGTCCATCTAATGTATAAAATACAACGAAGATAATTTTTTCAATGAAATTATACACATATTTTAAGTACAATATCCTTTACATCTAACAGAATCTTTAAGTACACTATCATTTGACGACAAGTTACTAGAAAGTTATGTATATTATACCACTACACGTTGAATATTGTTTCTTAAGTTTTCAAAACGTTTCGGAGATATTTTGTAAAAATCTGAAAATCCTCCGATCCTACAGACTCCAACGTCACATCTGTAAAATACATTCTGTGGTCCGGTTTTCCGCGAGCATGGCAAAGAGTTTGCCCGAGCTTGACACGCGTACATACAAAATTGTATCCAACTAATACCGAGGCTACCAACTCTGTCGAATATAATTGTCTCTTTGTTTTATCTTTAAACATAGAGCAGATGAATTCGCGCTCTGCAACCGTGTGGAGGACCGCAAGCTCCGGCTGTTAAGAGATGGTGTATGGTTGGGTATGGTCTAGGTAGGGTTGCGGACAACTCGTCTGACGCATGCAACTGTTGGTCTGCACATCATCGAAAAATTACTGGCTTTTCTTTCCTCGACGGTGAACGTCGCAGCCCGTTAAACCGTTTCGCTATAAATGATAGGCGTGTGTGTGTGTTTATGTGCCTAGATTAGGTATGTATATACACGATATATTATCCGACATTGTCCGCTCCAAGTTGCCGTGTAACTCGTTCGTATAAATATTCAGTTACATTCATTTTTATAGTCGACGGTTATAACGTCAGAATTTTCGGAATATACAAATATGCTACGTCTAGTGGACTGCTCGTGCCGATTAATCGACAAGATCATTCGTGCCGATCGGATAGATCGGACCAGGCGGTGAACCCGTACACCAACTCTCAACGACCAGACCTCGGTTCCTTTAGGTTTGCTTTAGGTTTGCGTTAGGTTTGCGTTAGGTTTGCTGTAACCTTGTGAGCCTTGTGTACGCGACCGGGCTTTCCCTCAGAGTTCAGGTGGCGGTCCCAATCCCTACCCGTGCTTCCTTACATGCTGTTAGAGTAGTTTTGAAAGGGTCCAGTCTATCCTGCACCTCGTTCATGTTACAAGGACTTCTGGCACTATTCGGTTCAGCGGGTAATGTCGAGCGTTGTCGATCCCAAGAGTCACTCCAGCTGTACAGAAAATCACAGACATTTTCACTGATCGGACAACCACGAATATTTTTATTAATACGATATACATGACAAAATAAGGCAACAATGTCGACACGTTCGTTGGTGCGTTCGTCGATCGGGCCGACCACGAATCGATTTTTACAAACTTAGTTTAACGGCTTATGCTATTTCTTATATAATTGTATATTTTGGAGAAACAATTGATCCATTTGCTCCAGTTTCATCGACAGGGATTATGTTTTTTGTTTCTTACAAGTAAAGAGTTTCCCTCATACAGGAAATTTTAAAAGATTCTATGTGTGCATGAGTGTGGTTATTGTCTGAAAATAAAAAGAATAAAAAAAGAATGAATTACAGAATTTGCGAAACGAAATAATGACACCAAAAACTATAAGGACTTTGAGGTTTCGTGGTGTCTTCCTAAACCACTGTGATATTATACAATGTGATAAGGTGTTTCAAAAATTTGTCGACTATTGATACTCATAGGGTGGTGTGCAAATATCTAGTTTTGCAAATCCATTGATTTTTGTCTAGTAACTATATGTGATGTTGAAGACCATTGAAGAAGGTTCGAAGCATCTATTCGTGGATGTTGGATATTAAAGGTAACCGATCGACAAAGCAAACGAACAGGGTCGCTACATCTTAATGAGTAGTAAGTACAACAATGGAAGTGTGCAGAACAAAAATTTTTAGGGAAGGTAAGGGAAGTTTTGGAATTAGAATAATGAGATATTGGAACATGAAACATAAACTGTTGAAAGATATTCAGCATGAAATCATGATCCTTCTATCAAGAACGGAAATTTTTAGTAGAAACAGTAGAGGAATTGAAAATAAATTAAAATGGATTACATGATTTAGCAGCATTTCTAGTGCAAATCCTTTGCGAAAAAAAACACTATAAAGCAACATCGGGATAGATTTAGCATTTGTAAATTCAAAAATTTTGTAAATGTACAAAACAGTAGCAATTTATAGCAAAAATTTACATAGTAAACTATTTAGAAGAAAGAAGCATTTAACTTACCGTACACGGCTATCAAAGGCAGCATGAAATATTGTTAATTGTAAATCCATTATAATCTTCAAACAATAGTTCAGGATAAAACTATTTACTTTGAGTCTTTTTACTGATCATACAGATTTATCTATTCATACTACATGCTAGGAGAATCAATATGTTAACAACGTTAGAACCTCACGGAGACACTTTTTAAGCAGATTTTGCACTTTTCAATGCGTTCACAATCTATTGTTAAAACCATTAAGGTTGCAATGTGAACTGTTGAAATATGTGAAATTTTATTAATGTACATATTCTTATTAGGGCTTGCAATCGAATCCAAAATTTCGAAGTAGGGAAGTTTGCACTAACAAGATAAGAGTAATATAAAAGAGGTTTCCTTAAGATTAAAAGATCAATTGAAGCATAATGGTCATCAAATGATTATTGTTCTTCAAACGGTTGAATACTATTTTCCATTTATTTTCATAGATACATTTGTACCGTGTCTTATAACGAAAGTAAACGAACCTATGTCGAAACGCGTTAATACATTGTTAATATTTTGTTATAATATGTATTCAAACACAGATATGAATGATGTAAAATATAATTTTACTATATTCTGTACAGTAATGACGAAAATAATAATTGATGTTGTAAGATTCGCTCACAAAGCCCAAATAAAATAAAAGGTTGTTGTATCCAAACTTATCATACAATAGAAGTAGTGTACTATGTACATACATTTAGAAGCAATAAAAACGATTAGACAAATCAGCAAAGAAGGAAATAAACAGAGAAAAATTATTATATTGTTCTAACATGCAAAAGGAACTAGAAGCTTTCGTATCGAACAATTAAATAAGTGATTTTTATGTAGAAAAGATGCATGAATACAAGAGCATTTAATGCAGAAAGGAGTAAGTATCCCAATATTAAATCACACACACTGACGGACTCTACCTTCCCGATCCTGAAGCTGTCTCGCATGGAATCACCAAAGTTAGGTAAATGACCAGAGCAGCAAAAACAACAGGTTATTTATCACAAACTTTCTACCGAAACATTAGAAATATTTTGTAATTGTGTCACATGTTTTATTCCGAAGCTTAGTGGTGACTCGTATGCACAATTATTTCTATTTGTATTCGTATTGTTATTGTTTCGAGACAATATTAGTAAATAGAATATTGCGTTAATGTTACAACGATCGAATAATAGAATCGTTTAAAGAAAAATCTTAGGAATATAGTTTGCAACGTAAACGAGATGTACACGGCTGTGTTTCGCATGTGAAAAACATCCAAGTTGACTGGTAAAAGTATAAAAATATTTTCTAAGATTTTTCTGCGAAATTAGCAACGTCGTTATTCGTTCACAGTATCAAAAATCAAATTACAATTAAATAGAGTGTACGAGTGAGGTCAAATTAAAAAAAGTCTCACCTAACTACAGGCCCCATAACACCGTCCCTAGGTAGTGTTTGTAGGAGTGATGTACCTGCAGATCCTGGGCGTGTCTGTGCCCATAATTAAACATATTATAAATAAACAATGTGAGAGAAAAGTAACCAAGTAATACGAAAAGATAGGAGAAGTTGACAACTATATATGTGTAAATATGAAAAATCAAGATGTAATTGAACACATTCTGTGGACAAAATAGTGAAGTGGAGAGAAGTATGGAGTATTGGTGTGAAGCAACTAGTAGTATTGCTTTCGGTTATCTAGTCACTAGTGCAGTGGTCAACTAGTGTCGTTTTACGTGTGTATCTTTTGCCAGGAAGCGAAACAAAGAATAATTTTGTGGTCCATTATTCAAACCATATTTGGACTAAACGTAATTAGCAAGATGGACGGAAAACATTCAACGGTAACTCTCCGATTATTAAATTCTCTTCTTACTAATCAGTGAACTGTAATCATTGCGAAATATTAAGTCGGAAATATACCTTGTCGGTTTGCGTTGCAGCATTGCAAGTATCCATGGATAGAATAGTGTTACGACTATTGGTTATTGCACAGTTTTGCCTTTCAATGTTATTAGGTCCTTGAAGCTTCGACATTTGGAACTGGGGAAAAAAAAGTGGTTAAAAGTGTATATTAAAACATTGATACGTTTTGTACGTGTAGAATACTATGCTAACGAAGAGTGGCTGCACCGCATGCGAGTCAATTTACCTGTAATACTTGTATGGTTCGGTCTTTGTCTTCCACTTGCCCTTGCAAAAACACTATCTGCCTGCGCAAATCAGCCAATTCATCAACAATGCTACTGTCTTCACTTCCTGGGGAAGTATTAACATCCGTGGTATCTCCTTCATTCAGGTTGTAGAAGAGGCCATTCTGAAGTATCATTAGTCACATAAATGAAGTAATATTGTTTCAGTGAATCTTTTATATTTCACACGTTCGCTATCAGTATTTGCCTCGACGACAGCCTTCATAGTCATAACTCTCATTTAGATAAAACGTATTCTTTTATAAAATAGTTTTCCATAACGACAGATGTCAAAATTAATGTGATTTTATAACTATAGATAAGGTGATGGCGAACGTGTTAATATGATTTTAAATTATACAAATTTTTAAAATATGCAACTACCTTTATAGTATTATCGAATGGGGTGAGAGTTTCTGCCTGTGAATACAAAAGAACACATCGCACGTTATTCAGCAGTTTCGACAATGAATATTAACAATTAGAGCTACACATATAAAAATCTGTGCAATAAATAAACAAAAATACAACATACCCTCTTCAACCCGTTCTCTTCTGACTTCAAGGATAAATCATGGTTGGTGATAATAATGAAAAATAATTGAAAAAAACTGTGTGTTAATATAGAAGCTCGTCGAAATTGTGCGATATAAATTAAACGGAATGTGTTCTTGCAATAAACAAAAATATTCTGTTATGCATCGAGGAGCTCGAACGTGTATTGTCATTTCATTTAGCATACCCCTTGAAGTAATTGCTTCAGTTTCAGGACCGTTGTTTTTATGGAAACAATGTCTTGAAACATATCTGCGTACGCATCTCTGTCGATCCGAATGTCCAATTCATTTATTCTGTCGATGGTTGGTGACTGAACCTGAATCAAATTAATTTCAGTTCTACAGACAAGATCAGAGTAATACAAACACAATAAATTCTTTATTTCAGCGGAAAGAAGATATTTTCACTTTAACTGTATTGATCAGATATTTAGTTAATTATCATCGAACTTCGATAAAACAAGTTTTTTTGTCTGCACTAGAAAATTTATTATTTGCTACGTTGAACGGGATTTACTTACATTCCTCGATGTTCTCAATGGACTGGCGAATTGTCGATTCCGCGTGCTGTCTATAAAACGTGGTGAATCAGTGACAGATCTACTTCGCCATGCTTTGTTCGTTTTGTCACAATCGTTTCTAAAACAAAAACGAAACCGAGACATTCTTACTTCGCTCTGAAACATTCGCCGATTTTATTTTCCCTCTTACCTGAAAACATCAAAATCTACTTCGATCTGTTCGGAATTGAGCTAATCAGCTCGTGCAAAAATTGAATCGAGCAAAATCTCTTTGAAATTCTCTTACGCGACTAAATCTCCCGCTCGAAAACCGATAGTTTCCAGTTGGTGGCAACCGAAAATTTCGGGTCCGGGACGGGCCCCGGATAATTCGCGATATCCTCGGCTACCGGAAGTCGGATTCGGGAACTCGAAATATTATCATTTCTTTTCGAGTTCCCGACCCGAACCCGAAATTTCCGGGTAGCAGAATATCGGTAATTTTCGGGCCCAAGGCCCGAGCCGGAAGTTTTCGAGGTACTCGCCCGTTGCTGCCTGTAAGTAAATTGGAGGGCGAGGAGAGTCAAGGGGATGAAAGTACCTTGTGGTATGACCGATGGCTCGCGGTATGGAGGAGGGATGAGCGTTATTAAGCGGATTGCCGGTGGTTTTTCGTTGCCTGGGCACCGGCGAACCCGCCGTCGGCGTTGAACTGTCCGAGGACAAGCCCGAGTCACGGGTCTCTCTGCCGTTCGGACTGGCGGCTAGTCCGTTTTCGTTCGCCGCGTTCACATTGGCACTAGCAACCGCGGTGGTTCGCGCGGACAGAACCGTTCGTCTTTTCGCGCCTCTTGATATCCCCGATGCAGACACCGGCGACATCGACGATGCCATTATATTCGATCCGCTGCATCGGGTGCTCCGAGACTACCGTTTCTATCCACTAATTCTCGCACACTCGCTATCAGTTAGCCTCAGCGGACCACCTCGTTCAGTTCGTCTTCCACATCACTGTTCGGCCATTCGCCTCTCAAAGGTTAACTGGATTAAGATTAATATTATTTTTTTAAAAATTTGTTTCCTCTAGTTCGCTGTTAGGTTGACATTTTCGAGAGCTGAGGGTTAGTTCCACGGCGCTCCTTCTGTCTTATTTCAGAGATTTCCACAGCGTCAGACACGTATAATTTTAAAGTCAGAATTATTGACATACACGCGTTCGTTCTTATCCAGCACGTGTAGTGCAAACGCCGTGAAAATCACTGAAATAAATATTGCTAGCTCGTCGTGCGACCAGAAAGGTTGAACATTTTGATCGTTGTAATTTCATATGCAGTGCCGCGCGACTGTCGCCACCATTTTTCGGGCACTCAAAAAAGAACGTTGCGAGCGAATTTGGTTCTCACTCGGCTACGGAACGCAACGGAAGAACATTCGGGAAAGAAATTTGTTCGTAACGGTCACCGTTACTTTTTCGACTGCGTACTTTTCACATGCTACGACCTTGAGGCGACCTTGAGATCTTAAGAGCGAACCAGACTTGTTGATGTCGGTCTGGATACTCTTCCTCGAGAGAGAAACATCTAATAATCTATTTTCCATAAGTTTAACATCCGCTGTATTATAAAACATTCTAGAAAGAGATGAATTTTCTCAAGAATGTACAACGATTTGTTTGATTCTCAATAGAAATTTAGTCGGTGTCACACAACAATCGCGACGTTGATCGCGGCATCTCGAGCGGTGGGAGAACACCGCGATCTCTGTTTTCGGGGCGGCACGAGGGTTTCGGGGGACGGAACCGGCGGGGTGTAAACAACGCAGCGCGTTTTCAAAATGGAACCGGCGCGGTGGCGTTTCCGAATCGAAAACGCGAACTTACTTAGGCACTGACTTAGGAGAATTTATTCAACAGGCACGAATGATTTGCGCAATGCGGCGCTGTCCGGAGGGTGCGTCTCGGGTGTTGCACCCCCCGCGATTTTTCTGCGACCGCCGCATTATTGGCGGGAAACAAGGGGTGGACAAGCGCGTTCGCAGGTGACACGTGACGACTCGACAGGTATACAGTTTCGCGATGTGATCACTGTCAGGATCGCCATGCAACCGGCGCGGAGCGATCTGTGGAATGAGCAAGATCGCCGGAGTCGCGTCTCGTTTCATCTCGTTTCTCTCTCTTCTCTTCCCCCTTCTCTCTCTCGCTCTCTCGCTCACTCTCTCTCTCCTTCTCTCGCCCCGAATCCTCCTTTTCCGACGAGTTTCTCGCACCTGCGCAACAGGATTACAGTGTTTCGCTCGATATCACGAGGATTGCGCCAAATAAGACGCGAGAGAGGGGCTGACGGCAAACGAACGAGGTGAACCCCGGAGTCCACGGAATTATGCACTCGCGAGTCCGTATTACGAACTCCTTGCGGATTTGTTAACATTTTACTGACCGGCAATCGCCGCCGGAAACCGTTCGCCCTCGGACTTTTCATTTCAGAGATACTCGAACCCCCATGCGAACGATTCTGCGTCGAGAAAATCGATCGAAAGTATCGAAGAAATTTTGTTCTCTGAGAACATCGAATTTATATCGATTCGACGGACCCATCGCGGTGCTACTTCTTAAGAATTAATTATTTTGAATGAGAATTTTATTGAATTTTATTTTTAATAAATTTGTAGTTAATTTTATATAAATTAAATAGAATTAATTATTTGGAATGAAATTTTTGTCCACACTGACGCAACGTCGCGCAACTTTCTTCGGTTTCTGTTGTCACCGTACAAAAAGAAGGAACAACGGCCGAGTGTGGACGTGGCTTAACGAACGCGCAGAAATTTTGCGCGTCGGTCATCGTCCACGTTGAGGGGGTGGAAACAACCCTTACGATCGGGGGTAGAAAACACGATATTCTGCTTAAAAATATTGCAAAAGCTATCGTCTGTAAAACAAGTGCAAATATTTCCCCCAGCGCGAGATAGAAAAATATTGTTAAGGGATTGCATAAAAATGAATTAAAAGAGTCGCATAGAAATTCGAGATTTTTCGAGAAAATCTATTATTTAAACAATTTTGACGGTTTACCGAGATAAATGTAAGTTTTCCACCCTTCAATGGGGACGATGGACGACAAACAAATATTTTTCTAGCGACTACCCCTATATTTTCCTAGCGAGTTTCATAAAAATCGGTCGAACTGTCGGAGAAGCTTAAATATGCTTCTCAGAGAGTTCTTCGAATTCTTCGCGACTGCTTTAGGACACTTTGGCAAGCCCTGCCGGGATTTTGGTGCCAACTTCGAGAATTTATGACGTCTGGGCTCTACCTTTCGATATCAATTGAATATTTTCCACCGCAGTAAACGCTCCGCGAGCGCAATAACCTTGATTTGTAACAGCGACTCCTTCCATTGAACGTCTAACTCGTGTTACTCGCCATCTCGAAACATTTTTGTATCGTACAAACACACACACACATCCTTCCCTGAATAACAAAAATAAGAAAAAGTTGTCAACACAATTTTACGGTTACAGTGATTAAAAACCTCTTCATCCCCAAAAATATCCTAGAAGAGAACAGAAAATATATATTTTTTGTATCGCTACATGGATTTTAATGGTGAAATGTTACAAATCAAATTTGATTTTATTTAATAAGAAAGGCGAAAGATTCGTATTTGTTAGACTTTGTTTAAAATCTTCATCACGAGTCTGACTCGTCAGCAAGGGGTTAAAATCGAAACAAACTCTCAACCTTCACGCGACCTTCAGGGTGAAAATTTTTGGTTCTGAATGCTGTCGGACATTGAATTTCTTGTACTACATACTTTAATTACAATTACAAAACAAAAATGTTTGTAAAACAAAAATGAACATTGTTCTAGGATCGTGCGATTATTTTCGGGGAGCGTAAGGTGCGCGAAAAAATTGAAATTGTTTGGTCATTATTTTATGCACCGAGAGGTCTCGATTGGATCGATCTCGTTCTGCTGCAACCATCAGCCGCGGGAATGCACAAAGGCTGGAACGGTTTTACGGAAAAGGAAGCTATCGGCGCAAGAAGAAAGCAAGACGAGAGAAGAATTGAGACGGGAGAAAAACGAAAGAAAAACACAATGAAAAAAGGAAAAAAAAAGAACTCGGTTAACTAGTAACGCTCTGATTAACGTCGAAACGGTTCTGCTTAGCATAAATTCTCGGTTTCGCGGCGATCGCTCATAGTACCATCGGTATTCCGATTTCGTTTCGATCGATGCACCTCGGACTCGAACGGTGGACATTTTCTAAAATACATTTCCAATAGGAATCGTTCACTAAATAAATGGAGAGACGAGAACGGTTTACCAACTCTAAAGACGATCTATTTGTTTTCCCCTGAATTAACAAAGTAAACAAATAGTTTCCCCAGCGTAAATAAACCGCGCTCTCATGCGCAATATTTTTAAAAGTGACTTTCTCCGTCAGTGTTTGTTAGCTAACAAGAGAGGCCGGGGAACCCGGAAATTTAGAAAATTATAAAACTGTGTGCAAGAGGAGGTCAACCGAAACATAATTTTTTCTTTCGTACGATTTCAGGAGTGGAGAAAGCAGAATTCTCTTCTCTCCGTGAAATACGTCGGGAATATCCATGGAACTGTATGAAAATAATTTTTTTTCTTCAGGAAGACATTCCACCGAAAATATTACCCTCCCTATATTATTAACTTCTTTCTAAGTGTGCGAGACATTACAGCGTCAATTTTTATTTTCAATTTTCTCAAAAAATGTAAAAATGTTGAAAATTTAAAGATTGAAAATTTGGAGATTGAAAATTTAAAAATTTGAAAGTTTGAAAATTTGAAAATTCGAAAATTTGAAAATAAGAGTTCCTTTTTTCAAATGACAATTTAATACAATTCGAGCATTATAAAGGAAACAGAATTTTACGATCTTGAAAATTTCCAGATTCTTTCGTATTTCCTGTTGCGTGAGTAAAGTCTCGATCTAAGCCGGAGCTGTACGATCTTAGTAAGTTTGCCCGTCCCCTCCACTGCCTCGGGGACGGGTGTATCGGTGTGAACTGATACTAATCCAGTTACAAAAGTTCCGTATTTTTCATTATTTTTTTATGGGACCTTCATCAACCTATCTACGGCATTATTCTGACTAAAATCACGCTAAACACGATGTAATTTGTACAGTATTTAGTGGTTCAGTAAAAAAAATAGACAATCTATGTCGGAGCACGAGGATTCGGCTTGGATCAAGACTTCTCTGTAATTCGATCCAGGACGTTTTACGAATTAAACTCTGAAAACAATGCTGGTAACGATAACTAGTTTCGACTACGTTTTCGCGTTTGCGCGCGTGTTGCGAACAATAGCCGTTTTTTTAACACGCTTGCATAATCCCATAGAAATGCAGCGCGAGGTGAACTGCTATGCATTAGTTTTAAACCTGTTCCTAATCGGTCTGACAATGTGCGATACTTAAGAAACGTTATAGGTCGAGTGAGTCACATTTAAGCAGGAACATTAAGATAGTTTAATATCGTAATAAAAAAATAAAAAAAAATGAATTTTGGTGTAATTCGGAGGTGTAATTCGTGGCTCTGTCGTTACAGACAGTGTTACTACTATTTTTCTATTTAATTGTGTTCGATTATATTTAACGATTACTATACATATACAGTTGGAACAAGTTAAAGAACAATACCGCACAACTTGAACCGCTCGTTTCCATACAATTGCGCGTTATCCTTTCCATCGTTTCTGGTTTCCCTTCTTACCCATTGCACATCGTAATGGTAGTTAACTTCATGGTATGTGCTGGCAATTGAATAAAAGTTTCTAACAAAATATACCTAGCTGTTGCATGAAAATAGCAGCGTAACGTCGAAACGAACTTCGCGGTTTTTTCCAATTTTTATTCAATCGGGAACTTCGTCCGTTCGTAATCATATTTCTCATCTGTTCAATGGAAATTTCGTTAATGCTCTCAAGTGTTTGTTAACTGTGTTAACAATAATATTTTTTCGAAAATACCATTACGTCATTCGTAACCTCGTTCTTGTACGAGAACCACCGTTCAATAATTATTTCTGCGACTACTATATTTTTCTAGATTGTAGACAAACAGGTCACACGTTCGTTACATGTACAAGTGTGCACGTTTCTTAACTGTTCTCCGTGTCCATTGATGATCCGAGCGACGCTAAAATCGAACAATTTTTTTCCAGACGCTCCTCCGTTGGCTGTTCAAGCCTCCTGCAGTAATTCTCGAGTTTACCTCGCTTTCCTCTCGCTTTCTCACCGTTAGTGCCGCCTATTTACGATGCTCC
Source organism: Lasioglossum leucozonium (assembly GCA_028454225.1). Classification (NCBI taxonomy): domain Eukaryota; kingdom Metazoa; phylum Arthropoda; class Insecta; order Hymenoptera; family Halictidae; genus Lasioglossum; species Lasioglossum leucozonium. The sequence goes on from CM052208.1 coordinate 9,202,088, forward strand.
CTTCCGTTCTAGTGATTTCCTCTTCCTCTTTACCTCCCTCTTCGCTTCCTCTTTTTTCTTTTTTATCCTTCCCTCGGTGTGCAGCTCTAAGAGCCGTGAAAGAGAAACGAGAACAAAGTCTGCCGAGGCCAAACATCTCGCAGTTACTATTTAAATAGCAATTATGCCCACGAGGACGAATAACCATTCGAGACGGCTGCCATTTTCTTTCTTTCTCGTTTATATACGAAGTGGAGACTACTGTCTCGTATATTTCTGTTAAAAGAAGTTGATTCTCACTCGGAAAGTTTATAAACGTAGTCCAGTTGTTTTATTCTCGTTCTGTGGTTCGTGTCATCGAATCAACAACTACAAAATTTTGCAGAAAAATGCTTATATTTTATTGCGATCGGAAACTATAATAACCTATCGGAATAATCGGAAAAGTATCGTTAAATATATACTGTTAAATACTGTATTGAATATGATAAATCTATATTGTACATATTGTTTACATACTTCGCATACTGTTCGTACATATTAGCATAGTTTACGTACATAAACGTCGTGTTATTATCGTGTGTATGTTGTGACGTGCACAAATGTCCGCAGTCTATCAATAACGCGTTTATATAAAAAAAGAAAGTTTGTTGAAAGACAGAATTTATGGCAATTCGCATCAATAGTACGTTCGCAGCAAATACTTGTAGTTCATTGAATCATGCAACGCTATGGCGTAACTGCAAATTGTAAATCGTCTGTTAACTCATAGGTCATTCGCTGCAGGAACACGATTCTCCTGTGAAACAGCAGACATTGTATAAGAGGCTGCGAGGTAAGCGAATAGCAGTGTTTTTATCGATCCTATTTTATAGATCAGGCCTGGGCAACTAACGGCTCGCGAGACTCCTCTCCCCACTCCTCGCTCCTCCTCACCAGACTCCTGCGGAGGGTGGGAGGAGGTTGGGGAATTGAGGGGAATACAACAGTGGCGGAACTACAAATTATCGCCCCCCCCCCACCGCAAGATATAATCTTGGGCCCCCAGAATTTTGAACCTTCAGAATTTTGAACCTTTAGAATTTTGGGCCTCCAGAATTTTGAACCCACAGAATTTTGAACCTTCAGAATTTTGAGCCCTCAAAATTTTGAACCTTCAGGATTTTCAGCCCCACAGTTTTGAACCTAAAGAATTTTCAGCACCAGAATATTGAACCTTCAGAATTTTTAACCTTTAGAATTTTGAACTTTCAGAAATTTGAGCAATCAGAATTTTGGGCCTCCAGAATTTGAGTCCCGAGAATTTTAACCTTCAGAATTTTGAGCCCCAGAATTTTGAACCCCAGACTTTTGAATTTTGGGCCCCCCCTTTTCTCTCGATATTTTTACAGGATCGAGACTTTCTAATGCTTCTTAGGAAGGAGAATCGTAAAAATTCAATAAACGCAAAAAGTACGTTTTTGTTTTGGTCAGTGTACTTTTAATTTAAATTAGGGATAATTTTAGTGGAATTGCAAGATAATAAATACAAAAATTTTGGGCCCCCCACGTTGCTGGGTCTTGGGGTATTGTAGTTCTGCCACTGAAGTACAATCACCCTCTCTCTCTCTGCGATTATCGATGGCCATAAATAATTTCTTGCGAACGTAGTCTGAAATGAATTTCTGCAGCGAAGAGAGCATCGAGGTGCGAAGAATATTATGCTAGAATTCATTGAACCGACACAGACAGTTATACCTAGGACCTAATTCTAACGCAAAACTGTACTTCTCAAATTGGCTGTCACGATATCTCGACAATAAGTTGTTTGTAAGTGATATCTCCTCTCACACATGTATAGAGTAGACGTCCCTTTACCTTGTGATCTAGAATCATATTATGCTCCCTATCGTTGGTGGAAGTTACAAATTTCATCGACGTCTGCCGCACACCAGTGTCATTTGAAAAATACGTTGTCTTCGTTCGTTCTAGTTCGCAAGATAATAATCATCTACATTAAAATCTCTTCGGACTTTTCTTTGGAAGCTGCGTACAGTTTAAAATGGTAACGATAAAAATTACATTGTATTATCCCGAGATACGAATAAATAGCAGAATTTCAATATCGATCCGACACAACAACGTGAAAAAATTGTTTTGCGTTAACAATTCTTCAAAAATCGACGGGTTTACAATTCGTCGATGCTAACAATACAATCAATAGTGCAGAAGTAAGTTTAGCCTGTCGTTTTGTTAATAGAACGAAAGGAAACCCGAACGTTGCACTATACAAACTATTAGGACCGTTAATAATGGAACCGTTTCGGAACATGCGACGGTTACAGAGTGGATGCACGAAGTCGGGAATAATAGTTCGGCAAGTCTACCAACGATTATGTACGTAGAAGATATAATAAGAGATATTAAGCGACCATCTAGATATAATTCCTACCTAGTGTAAATCAATTACGGAATTAACTATAATTAGTATTAAATACCTGAATCTATAGCAGGCCTGGGCAACTTGCGGCTCGCGAGCCGCGGAGGACTCCTCCCCCTACTCTTGGATTCTCCCCACCAAACTCCCGAGGAGTGTAGGAGGGGATTGAGGGGATTAGGGGTGCATTGGAGGCAGAGGTAGGGGCAATACGAAATAGTTGGTAGTGGGGGAACCGGTATCCTGGTAGTGGGGGTCGTGAAGCGACAGCGGGGAAGAAGTTGCCCGGGCCTGATCTACGTGTACACTCTCTGTCCCAAAAATAACCGGAATTTAAATTTTTTAGGGACATTTATTGAATATAAATTTTATAGAAATAGTTAATTTTTATATAAATTAAACCGGAATGACTCTAGTTTAGCGGAAGTAGTGGTGCCATTGTGGTGATTGTCGATAATGTAGATTTCTATTTAACCGACATCGTTATATTGATAATTGTAAATATTAATTCATTTATTAATTGTTACAACGATTTTCATTTGTGAATAACAGTCATTAATAAACCCTCGAAGTGTTAACGTCAAACTTGTTGAATTCAATTTAAAGTTAATTTATTAATAATATAAATAAATAATTTGAATTAAAATAATTAGAAATTTAAAAAGGAATTCAGAAGTAGTGAAGGGAAATTTATATTAAATAATTAAAGAATTTAATTTCAAGAAATTCCCCACACCATCACACTTTTTTGCTTCAACATCCCCCCCGTATTCACCCGATTTGGCTCCCTGCGACTCTCAACAAAAAATCGTTTGATGCACTTCTTGAACACGCGAATCGCTGTATTTCTGCTGGGGGAAAATATTTCGAATAAATAAAATGATTTTTGTCAAGATTGTTTAACTATTTTTGTTTCTGTATAGCCATTCCGGTTATTTTTGGACAGACAGTGTAATTACTACGCATACGTCCACCACCTTCCCTAAAGTGTGTTTATAATATGAAGGAATCTTGTTAGCAGAATCAACTGTCTATTCCTAGCTTGTAAATCAATTACATAAATATCTCATAAGGGACTCGATTATTTCCTAACAATACTCGTAACGATGTTTAGGTGGTGATATTTCGAGGAGGATAGTTGCACGAGATTTCCCTTCTGACGTGCCTACAGTCGAAAGACCGACGAAAGAAACGAAACCTTGGATATGGTGAATCTTCAAGAATTCAAGTGTCTAATAACTATCCTAGAATATTGAAATCTGACTATGCTCGTGCATCGTTGCATTTACTGAAGTAAAGAATTAGCTGAGCGACCAACTGATACGAAACTTGGAATATTTTCGGCGTGTTTACAAAGGACAGTAACTAATAAGGAAACTTTGGTAAACCCCGATTCTCTTGAAACTCTAGGAACTTGTAGGGCTCCTCGAAAGATGTGTATCAAGCAATTTTCTTTTCTGCTTATCTTTCGGCTTTTCAAGGTGAAACCATTCTGTGAATGAAAACTTTGTTGCCTTACTTCTCTGTAGGTACTTATCACCACCTGTGTAGAACATCTTTTCGTTCGGTATGAATTTGCGAAAATATTTCATTGAAGAAGAAGCTACCAAGCGACAGAAGGGAGTGGGAATCTTCCCAGCGGTGGGGGAACGTACTCTTAAATGCTACCATGTATCGCTAAGGGTGGACCTTATGTTTTGGGTGAAACATTCTTTTAGTCTCACCACCCACAATTGTGGCAAGTAGAATGCCTGGAAAACATTTGGGGCCGATTGGATCATGGAAACTCGACGCGCTTCCAATTTGGATATTTGGAAATTGGAAGATTGAAAATTTAAAAATTTGGAGGTTCAAAAATTTGGAAATTTGAAAATGTAGATTTGAAAATTTAAATATTTTAATATTTGAAAATTAAAAAATTATAATATTTGAAAATTTAAAAATTTAAAAATTTTAATATGAAAATTTAATTTAATTTGAAAATTTAAAAATTAAAAAATTTGACGTTTGAAAATTTTGTGTTTCTCGGGATTTAAGAAGTTCAAAATGTTCAAATTTGACGCGGGTCGTATTGTCACGATCCAAACGGCCCAGAATTTTTTCCAGATCATTTTGAGACTAAAAGAATCTTGCAAAGTAATTTTCGTCAAGTACAGCTAAGGTCCACTCTGATCGCTACCATGGGACAACCACTAGTTCTTTACTCGATAAGGCGTTGTGTAAATACTCGCGTGTAACTATGCTCTTGAGTATATTAAGCAACACCCGCGGGGCGATTGAGTAGTTGGCTGGCCCCGCTGTTTTAAATATGCTTGCGCAAGAAGAACCTTCCACTTCCGATCCGGAAGTACCATTTCAGAGGGTCATTCGGGTGTGACGCGTATTCGTTTCCTTTTATTTTTTTTCTGAAGAGGGCGCCGCCTAATCAAGATACTTCGTCTTGCTAGTAAAATTCAATTCACAAATTTTGTAAATCAATCGAATGATAATAATCCAAAGTGCTGAATTTTATTTTTATACCGTGTTCTATTAGACGCTATCCAGTCAATATTGCCTCACTTGTTCGTAACTTTTTACGAATTCCATATGTACAAATGTTAAATCTAGTATAACAACGTAATCCTTGGATGGCGGTGACCGGGTCTACTTTGACCCAGCACTTCGAAGGCATCATCTAGGTACTCGGCGTCTGGTGATTAATTCAAGCGGTAGGCTATTTAATTGAGCGATACAACGGTAACACGATCAAACCAGAGATTGCCTCTGACAATATGAACAAAATTTTATATACTTTTTAAAGCGCTATAATATCAGTTGTGACAACGAAATATTTCGAGCTATTAAAAAATTAGTGGAAGTATTGGACAAAAACTGATGTAGAAGCAAAAAGACAGATTTCTGACTTTCATCTTTCCGAAAAGGATGAAAACTGCGGGAAAATTGAAGACACCTCGTATAGACGATTAGTTAAAAGTAGACTGCGGATCTTTATGCAAATTGCTGTTTTCGTAAGACATTTCGTAAAAGCGAGAAAGATTTTGCTTCTGCAATCCGCAAGATTCTGCGTAGTAAGAATAATGTATAAACTTTGGTCGGCATACGTTTCGTTAATACAGTATGTATCTCGTATCGTACAAGTTCGCGCGCTTCATAAATGCATAAAAATCCGTGATTCAATTGTAAGTATCTATGTATATGCGTTTCTTTTTACGAATGATAAGCACTTAAAGTTAAACATTGAAAAAAGGGATCGTTCAATCGATTTTTCTGGAACTTTGATTACTTTATCCTACGATATCTATCGTTACAGCATAAACCTCCATAAATAGGGGAACACCTTATATTCTTCGTGTCGTAAAAAGATTCGAAAAGTGAAAACTTCAATACTTGAATATTAAATACTATTTTGAATTTTTCCATGCACTCAGATCAAAGATTGTATTTAAGATTGTAATATGAGTACCATTTCTTCCTCTAAACAAGATTCTTTCGTTCAAGTACAAAAAAAATAAATTTCGTTTCGAAGAAAATCATAAACGTTTAAAAAGTCGTTAAATAATAAATGAACTTGTTCTCCTTAATCAGCAAATATTCCTGAAGTTTGCTAAATTTTTCGTCACACCAGAATGACCCTTATAATTCAATCGAACCCCTGGCAGAGGGGATGCAGGGTGATCGAACTCGCGCAGAAAATTACATTGTTCAAGGTAAAACGTATATATCGTGTGTCTCGATCTATGAAATACATATACAAAAGGAGACTATTATGTACACGTAACAAAACATATAAATCGCTATGGAAATTCATTATCAAACAATTATTTGCGATTACGTCTAACGCGCTGACCAACGATTGCATCGTAGGGTCGCCGCGGACTCTTACAGTGGAAGCTATTCTACGTGTAACGTCTATCCGCGCGAAATCAGAATGGAAAAATAAAGTACATTTTGGCATCGTACATAAAAATACATCGTACCTCTAATGGAAGTGTTGCGTGGAGCGCTAAACTAAATCACAGTGAAACGAACAAGCAAATCAAAGAAGCGAACGACCAGTGAATATTTCATCGATAAATGTCCCAAATGTCTGCACGATAATTGTTCCTTCGACTGCCCATTCCACAGAGGGGCATGAGCGACCATAAAGCTACTAATCCAATTACAGAACGTCTTATTTTCTTATGGAACTTTCACAAATTCATGGTATTTTTCTAATGAAAATTATAACAAATATAATTCCAATGATATTTACCTGTGTAATGGACGATGAGAGTTTCGGACGCAAGGAAGAACAGCGTATGTGAAAGTCTTTGAACTCTTTCTTTCCCATACGCTGTTCTTCTTTGCATCCATCGTTCATTACGCAAGTAAATATCATCGGGATAGAAAAATGCCACGAACATGTTGATGAAAGTTCAAAAAAAAAAATAAAGAAGTTTCGTCACAGGCCTCTTCGCTTGTCCTTTTCTACGTTCAAAGTCAAAGAATAGAATCCCTCTCGGATAATTGTCCCTGGCCGTAGTTTGGTCATTTATCGACGAAACACTGTAGTCCTCATGCTGCTCCTACGTTTCGGGGAACGAACACGAAGGAAGCTGGAACAAGCTGGAACCGACTACCGACCGGAATAGTGTGCAGGAGGAGGGTACTGTCTCGACGATCGATCGTTCCCGTTAGCGCTAACGATTAGCATATGTTCATACAGACAATAATGACAATGGAAGTATTTCTAGCACGAAATCTCGTTCTACGTGTCTTATATTATCGCGAAAGCGATCCGATTAGGATTGGATTAGGAGACTAGAATAATCCACTGAGAAAAGGACAGTCAAACCGATCGAACACGTTCGGCCTGGGAACTTCGACAAGGACGAAAGTTATCGGACGTGACGGAGACTCGTATGAAATTGGAAAAATAATCTCTATCATCCATGCTACGTATTATTATTGTTATCAGCATCATCATCATCATCATCATCGTCGTCGTCATCATTAATCATTGCCGTCGTCTTGTGCTAGCTTCCGCTATTCAACGATTACAAAATCCTCTTACAAGTATGCTAGATCCTCGCTTCTGTCCCCAAAGTATCATTCGCGTGGCTATATGTATCGCGATTCTACTGAATGATTGAATTCCAAAGAATTTCGCCCGGTACACGTCCGTGTCAATATGTTAGTAATAAATAATTTAATAATATAAATTTCTGCGAGTAAAATTATTGTTTTATTTCGAATGCGCTGACTGCATTTACAGTAAATGCTCCATCCTAGTCCATCCTAGCTCCCCAGGGCGGCGACAATTGATGTAGGCTCGGATATTTCGGCGTGAACACCACTACATTGACACCGTGAATCGAACGTTCAAACTTCTTAATTTTCATTATTTTTTTATGGGACTTTCGCTGGCTTGTTTCTGGCATTTTTCGTTTAATCGACGGTGAGAGTGTCGAAAGAGACGCGATCCGTATTTCATTCTGTCCTTCTCTATGCTCGGCTCTCTATCGAAGTCTCGGCGCGATATCTAGACGCAGTGATAAATCGAAAAGCGTGTCCGGGCACGATATTAGTCCGTGAAGAACACGGCTGTTGGACTAGGAAGGAGCGTTTAACTGTATTTCAAAAGTTGTTCAACGCTGAACCGAGCGCTGAAAGCGATTAAAATGTTTCAGCTTTTAACGACGATTCGATGAAATTATTCGATGAAAGATTACGTAATTTTGTAATGTCGATAATTGTAAAATGAGAAATCTAAATTGTTCGACCGCGATAGGTTTAGCGTTAAATATTGTCGTCAATATTCGCGTTCCTTTTGTAGAGGGAAGCGCGAGTGGATTCTTTTCGAAATGATAAACGACTCCGATGCATTTCCTCTTCGCGGAAGAACGCGAATTTTCAGCGTTTCCGTTCGTGAAATCGAGAACTGAGAATTCGAACGGGACAGACCAAGGGGACAGAGGACAGCGAGGACGTGCTGTATACCGTATGCTAAGTCGAAAGATACTGTTGCGTATACTCTGTGAATGCTTCGTGTATCGAGACTTTGCGATCATTTCGAATATTGTTCAGACGGTTCGCAGAAGACAACAAAGTATTGATTTTACGTAGCCTAGAGGTTTTCGTGTCTTTGGTATTCCGACTGGAAACTGTTGTATAAAAGGTCTCTCTCGAATCGCAGTTATCGCTCGTATCAATGATTTTTCTGTTTGTTTAATTTATTTTTATTTCATTCTCTCTCTCTCATTCTTTCGCTTTCTTTCTCTCTGTTTCTGTTCGTTCAAGCCTCTGCTCCTGTACGTCCCTGATCCCGTATGCCTGATTTTTGTCCCTAAGTGTGTAACACGTCCGTGTTCTCAAACGGTATGCCGACATAGTCGCTGCGATTTGTGCGGCAGTTCGCTAGCCGACAGAGAAGGGCCGATAGGTTGTGCTCGCTAGTTAGGGTATGTCAGCTGGTAGTAGTCCCCACCCGCGGAGTCCTCATCGGGGCTTTGCAATTGCTTCACTCGCTTTATTAGCGCGCTAGAACACAAAATACTATCGCTGAATTCACGTCCTTTGGGCCTTCTTTCTTAGTTTATTTAATTGTTTTTTTGTTTTTGTCTTTTCTCTTTTTTTTTTTAACCTCAATTCACACGCATCTCAATCTCATTGTAACCAACATCCCCCAGACATACACAGTGTCCACATCCAAATTCTCAGCACCTTAACCCTCGCAAAGCGGATACTCGTCTCACAATCCCACATTCAAATTCTCACGCATCGATCTTTTCTTCTGTTTTATTTTTTATCATAGGTTTTTTTCAATCGTTTCCCGAGATCAACGTTGCCCCACCCATTTGCATCATTAGCGTATATACAGGGTGTCCCGCGTAACAGTTTTCATGATTTTTTCAATACTTGCTTCTCAAGAAAATTTCAACAAAAGCTGACCAGTTTTCGATTGGCTGTACGTTGCAATAAAAAAATTGTTCGAATGGTAAACTAGATCGTTGAATTCGTCTTCACACGAGCTGTAATACTGTTAAGTCAAAAATACAAAGTGACATTTAAAAAAATGAAGGTGACCTTGATAATACTGTAAAGAAAATGTTTTTCGAACTTTTCTTGAAAATATTTTTTGTCAGATTATCGCAAGTACTTAAAAAATCGTGAAAACTTTTACGTGGGGCACCCTGTATACAGTTTTCCTGGTCACTATCACCGGAGTCGTATGCATACGTTCAACTTTGTCGAAAAAAAAAGAAAAATTTGTTGATAAAGACCTTCTTTTCATATTTCCTTATGATGCAAATGTGTTAACACTGAACCTACCGGTCGAACGACCGATTTTATATTTTTCGTTCGACGATTATTGAAATTGCGAAGTTACTTGCATGGAGATTTTTGATTCGATGCAACTTTTTTTTTATCCAAACGCATGTTGATTGCACAAAATCTACACAAATACAGTCTTGTCAGTTTTGTAAGCTACATTTCATTCGCTTTCAGTGCTCGGTAGGTTTAGCGTTAATGGATCTATCGTGAATGACAGAAAATTTTAGCTTCGCAAAATCCAAGTCCCGCTATCCGAGGGTTAAACGTCGCATTTGCTAGGGATTCGAGACTTTCGCGACCCGGCATACAGTTTGTGCTGTTAGGCGTTCTTCGGGCGTGAGCAGCGGCGTCCTTTTGCAATTATTCTCCCAACGTTTTGCGATCGCAAGATTGCAGACACCAAAGAAAATCGCGGACTTTGCAAATTGATTAACCAAACAAAATTTTGGAAATTTTTTAAAAGCAAAGAAGTAGAAATTTTTAAAAGCAAAGAAATGAAAATTTTTAATACCAAAGAAATGGAAATTTTTAAAACCAAAAAATTGGAAATCTTGCAAACGTTACTCTAAACTCGAAGCAAGACATAATCAAGCTTCTTATTTCTAACGAGTTGGATGGTTGTTAATTCAAGTTAAAAAAAAAATAAACAAATACGTGTTTGTCTACAGCCATCCTCTGATCAGCGGTGTAACGCTTGCAAAAGGACACGTTTCACGTCGGAACGCCTCAACACACCTGCACCACCCTTGTTACAGCTGACAGAGCAAAAAAACGATTAGAAATTTTTCGAAAAATTTCGGTCCATCGACCCTCTCCCTCTCTCGATCGGTACTACTGCATAAACGTACGTATATGCCTAGGACATTTGCAAAATAAAATGTGCTACCTGTACAATCCTGTGAAAGCGTTCCTCTGAGGGGTGGAGTACACACCGGTGTTCATCGAATTCGTTAGCGTTGCACGAGAATGAGAAGCGAGCTTGTAGAGTTACAAGCAGAGTCGCCGGATCGACGCTTCTGTCCCCCCCTCTACGACGCGGTTCCCCCCACCGGGGCCCGGGGTCACGTGACGCTTTCCGTCCGTGTCACGTGACCGGTAATGGCGGAGAGGGAGGGGGATAATAATAATAATTTTATTATTATATAGTAATAATTTTTTCCCCTGATCCGGCGACTCTGGTTACAAGACCAACCGATTCACTGAAACGTTGACAAGCCGTCGAGAGAGCCGACATTGTCAACGTCGTCACGGTTCTCACGCGCAGGCTCGAACGACGAGGCGAAAGACACGGTAAACAAAGAGTCGCGCGAAGCTAGTACACAGCTTTTTGTTGTCGTTGTTGTTGTTGTTGTTGTGCGACGAAACGTTGCGCTTGCCGACCCATTTTCCGAAGGTAGTCTCTCTTTTAGCAAACTCTCCCGGTACACAACGTTCCCGTTGTCTCGCACGGCGATCGTTCGACTCCTCTCAACGACGACGATAAACAGAGCAACACGTCGTCGAACGATTAAAGCACACAGGATGAAGAGCATCGGGTTGGGACAGGTGACATTGGCAAGTGCACGATTAAACCGTTAACACTCGCATAACGCTCGTGCTTCGGCGACAGAACACAGATCGTACGGTTGATAGGGACTCAACGCGACACCCACCACTTTCTAAGGAACAGCTATTAGGTCGTTCAAGTCGTATAACTCAATTTTTTGCTAATAAAACACGGAAATTCTACGAGCAGTGGGAACAAAATGTTGTAAAATTTATTCCAAATGGGAAAAAATTGGCTTTCATTTTTCCCTGAGAAAACGAAATGACTTTCCAACGCAACCCAATAGATATAGGCTGTGGTTGTAAGAAAAAACTAATTGAATTTTAGAGTATACATGTATTTACCGGGAAAAAAAGTCACGAAAACAAATTCGAAATGCTCAAAAAAATAATGCAACTAATGTCCTACGGTCCAAAGAATTAGTAATTAAAATATTAAATAATATATGTCGAAAGTGAAATTAGTAAATTTTTATAAAAATGAAATATTGATTTGTATTACTATATGCGCGTGTCCTTGTGTTTTAGAGACATATTTTTCGGCAAGAAAATAATTTCAGTATTTTAAGGTGAAACAGAACCCTATTTTCTATATGAACAATGGACTTTAATCAATAAAATATTTGAACACAAAAAGTTATAACCTTAACAGAAGTTATTGGAACAAAAAAACATATCACTATCTATTAGTGAAAACCGAAATTACTTTCTTGCCAACCCAACATGTATGTCATAAATTGATAAAGATCTAGTAATTTTATCAAATGTCAATATTACTGATCTGTATCAGATACATTCAACGCGCGTATTGATGTTACAAATAACTGTACCGAACCACCGATTACGACACGCTATGAGAGAAAGAGCGTTTACACAACTGAATATCCACATCAAGGTCGCACGTGATACATCAAACGTTGTCTGCAGTGGATTAAACAAAGAACTGTTCGTCAAAAGAATGATCGAAACACAGAAATAAACGACGATACACTTTGTACTTAAAGTGAAATAAAACGGTGACGAAAAAAAGTCGCAGATCAACTTTCGAGAGGTCATTAACACACCATGAACGTGACTAAAAATATTCGGTTGCAAAGTTTACACAACAAAGCAACCTCGGTTCTTTTTTTTTATAACGAACTTTGAAATGCTGAGTACGGAATCGTAAAATTAGAGAAATAACAGTTTAAAACGACCACAGGTGGAGCATTAAAAAAATTTCAAAACCGAAAAATGTACAAATATAATTAAACCTACATCTGTAGAAACCGTGAGACGATAAAGTATTATTAATTTTCAGAAAATTATCGACTCGCGATGAAGAGCGTAGACTGGTGAAAGTGAAAACATTTATGCGAACAAAAGTGTCTTTTTTTTTTAAAGAAACCATTTTTAGCATCGCGATACGCCGCAGTCGAGGCCAGAGTCGCCAGATATCAAGACTTGTGTCCCCACTCTACCTTCCCCTTCTGCGACGCCACTCCCCACGCTTCGCGCGGTCACGTGACGCGTCACGGTCTCCGTCGCGCTCCGGTACTGGCAGAGAGAGGGGGTAACATGTTCCCCTCGATTCGTGCTCTCTCCCCTCGGCCGGCGACTCTGGTCCGAGCCAGTGTCGCCAGACGAAGCCAAAACGGTGGTCACGTACTCTCCTACTTTTCCCCTTCCACCATTTCACCATCATTCACACCACTCGCGCACGCGTCTATTACTCTGGTCATCAGAGTGGGGGTATTCCCCTCGATTGCTTGAATCTGGTGCAACAGGATAGTGGAAGGGGTAAAGTAGGAGAGTACGCGACGACCGTTTCAAGCCAGAATATATCGTTCGTCCGAAATATTCGCAACACTATCCGACGCTTCTGGATTCAACGTTTGCAACGCTAAGGAATATGTTCGATGCGACTATCTACGAGTCCAATCGGCTACGGTCTTAAATACATTGCAGACTGTAACAATTTTGTGAACACACGACCAAAGGAAAAAAAATAGACCGATCGACAAATCGTTCGAGTTGCCATATCGTCCGGATTATCGGTACATGCAGCATACACAATTATATAAAAAGCGTAAATTTAACGACGACGGGAGGATACGTGGCAGCTATGGGAGATAATTGTAAAAGAAATCGAGCGGCGGGAGAATACGAGTGTGTAATCCAAGCTACGGAAAAACTTGCGGTATCTGATGGCGATGGAAAAATTACCTGTATCAGATTTTATTGAATGTATCGAATAACAAACAGCTGTTTCTTAACAAACAGCACGGAATTGTCGTCGTAGCGCGCTTTCGGCTCGCTTTTCAGAACGAATTACGTTATGTACTACTGCTGGTTCGTGATCGGCAATGTCAATGGTAGCTCGCAGCCATGTTGCGTGTTTACATTTACCAATTCGAAAATTATTCGGTTGACAACTTCATCGATAGTCGGTCATTTCTTGTTTTTTTTGGTACTTTCTTCGAATAATTAAAGGTTTTTCTTACTTGCAAATCTTAGCCATGTTTTTTCTATTAAATTTTAAATATCCCTTCTAAAAATAGTTTGACTATAAATGTATGAATTAATGCTAGACCTACCGAGCCTTGAAAGTAACTGCACGATCAGATTTCGCGTCCCGGCCCGACCCGACCCGACCCGAACTCGAAGTTCCTCTACTGCCGTATGTTTTCACTGCCTGTGTTTAGAATTTAGAGATTTCACGCTGCAGGATCCCTCGCAGCCATTAAAGTTAAAGTAGCGGGTACACGTAAACGTGTCCGAATGACTATAAATATTAAATCAGCGCCTTGTCGAGCACCACAGTGGTCGTCTGGAATAGACGACGGCTGAGGTTCCCCCCCCAGATTTCTCGGCTTCAACGTCCACCATAACTGATTCCTCTTTTTTCGTAGCCACTAACAACTCTACACAAATAGCAACGGATATTCCAGTCTCACAAATTCGTACCGCGGTCGTATATACGTGTACCAAGGGATAAACAGTTATCTATCGTTTAGAAAAACAAATATAAAAACACATTTTGCTAGTTTGATAGCTTAACAAATTATTTTTACAAATATCTGACCGGTTAACAAGCGTTAACTGTGACTGCGTGTGAAAACAAGTAAAACCTAACAGCGGTATCTACGGGGTTAGTTTTATATGTATTAACATGAAAATGTATTTATTAATACTTTGATGGAACGAAGAAATTCTGAGTTTCGACGTTTTTCTTGCGACCTGCTCCGGTGAAACTTGAATAAAAGTTTCATAAAAATACGTTCTCTGTTTAGATAGAAGTATGCGTACGCTTTGCAATATTCTACAGGCGAAATATCTCTATTAAGAACGAAAGGATCTAACGGTGAGTGGGATCTATAGCAAGATGATATTAGCAAAAGTAGAAGACTGTTCGATTGTGTACTTTCAGTACGTTTAGCACGTACAAGCATGCGTGGGTCAATGAACGTTCGAACGCGTGCATTATTATTTATTACTTTTATACGTTACCTCGCATTAATGTTTGGTTGACCTTTGGGCGTAATAACCTCTCTAATTGGAAGTCGATGTTCCATGCTATACACTAATTTTTGCATGACACGAGTTGTCAGTGATCAAGCGGTCAGTGACCAGTGGTAAACTGATCAGTGGTCAGTAGTCAAGTGGTCAGTGGTCAGTAGTTAAGTGATCAATGGTCAGTGGTCAAGTGGTCAGTGATCAAGTGGTCAGTGATTAAGTGGTCAGTAATCAAGTCGTCAGTAGTCGAGTGATCAGTGGTCAGTGATCAAGTCGTCAGTGGTCAGTAGTTAATTGATCAGTGGTCATGTGGTCAGTGATGAAGTGGTCAGTAATCAAGTCGTCAGTAGTCGAGTGATCAGTGGTCAGTGATTAAGTCGTCAGTGGTCAAGTCGTCAGTGGTCAGTAGTTAATTGATCAGTGGTCATGTGGTCAGTGATGAAGTGGTCAGCAGTTAAGTGATCAGTGGTCAAGTGATCAGTGGTCAAGTGGTCAGTGATCAAGTGGTCAGTGATCAAGTGATGAGTGGTCAGTGATCAAACTCGTCAGTGGTCAGTAGTTAAGTGATCAGTGGTCAGTGATCAAGTGGTCAGTAATCAAGTCATCAGTAGTCGAATGATCAGTGGTCAGTGATCAGTGGTCAGTGATCAAATCGTCAGTAGTCGAGTGATCAGTGATCAGTAGTCGAGTGGTCAGTGACCAGTGGTCAGTAGTCAAGTGGTCAATAATCAAGTGACCAGTGGTCAAGCGAAGTTTTGCCTTTTATTCGCTAATTAATTATTCTCCTATCTATTCCAAATCACTAATGCTCGATTGGGACGAACGCTTGAATTAAAAAATTTCAGTGTCGATATATTTCACTTGTTCAATGTTGAAAACGTGAGCGTTTACTTTTGCGAGCAACGCATGTTTGATATTGAGCAGCGAGATAAGATGACGTTAATTAATCCCAATGTAAAGAAGGTGATGAAAAAGTAATGATCTCAAGTATTATAAAATCTCACTAAAATTGTTTATAACAGAAAAACTTAACGTTACACGTTTGTTTACGTCGATCTACCATACTCGTTAAGGAAGTCATATTTTATGGTTTTAGTGGTTCTCGGTTGCCAGTGGGCCTTCTGATTTTGAAATACCATGAGGGCCATGTTGATAAAAGAACTCTACCGTGGCAAGGGACACCGAGGTCAGTGACTTAATTAGGCTAGTACTGTGGCATGGGTGTCAGTGAGGCAGGGTTATGAAGTCAACAGCTAATTTCCTTGCCACGGTGCCCTTTGCCGATCAGCCTCTCTTATCGACGCGACTCTTACGGCATAAATGTTGTAACGTAAGAGATTCAAATATTTGGCAAAACAAGTGTACGTTTATTACAGGTGGCATTATTTATTAGCTTCAAATTAAAAACACTATCGTCGAGTATTATTTTTAATATCTTTCTTACACCAAAACAAACATTCGAATGTTAAACTCGCGGACACGGTTCAAAGTCAAATAAACTATTTACTTCTTGAGACAGAAACATTCTCGTATGCAACAACGCAGAATGCTTTCTAGTCGTAAGTAGACCGGTATATTAAAGCATTAGGTAATCTTCGATGGAAGATAAGCACCTAACAGTGCCTTCGGAACAGAGAAACGCATTAATATTGACACTATTTTCCGTTTCCGGAATACCCATGGATTAACCGTTAAAAAAAATGAACGTTTCTTACTGCTTGAAGGTTAACCGATGGTCCATTCAACCACGTTCATTTGAAAATCATATTTTCCGAAAGCTATACATCGAGTTCCATTTTTCAAAATTATAACGTATCGTATTTTTCAAAATTTCAACTCGACATTATTTCAGAGGATCGAATAAAGCTTTCGAAACACGCCGAGGTAAAATGGACACTATAATCGAAGAGTTAATAAGAGGCACTATCACTGTTAACCGGATAAAGTAATCCCCCAGTTTTCTACCTTGAACGTTCCAGCGAATCTTTCGTTAACCTTCCTAATTATACGTTTAGAAATTTTTAACGAACAACACCGATCTCCTCTCGACACTAAACCATGTGTCGCTCGAACAATTGCTAAGTCGACGCACCTCCACTAACTTGACACTGTTTCAACACACCTATCGAAGTTTCTTAAACATTAAACGAGCCACGTTATCACCAGAGAAAATGTACCGGAAAAAGGAGAACGTAAACTGCAGGAGCGCACACGCGTTACTAACAAACGCGACGCGGTTTCAAGCTCGAGTTGCCGGCTACACCATGATAGCGATCCGACAGTGACTCAACGAGTGGGAGAGAAGCTGGTTACTGGGTAGGGGTTAGAAAGTGAATCGCGCAGCGTGCTCGGAAGCGTGCAATAATGTTGAAACGGTATCTCTGTAAAAACCGTGTTTTGTCAAAACCGGGTAAAAGAAAAAAAAATTCCGATAATTCTTTACGAAAGCGTAGGCACGCCTCGTCGATTTCCACGACCTCGGAATATGCAAACTTCTTTATCTTGAAAATTCGAAATGTCTCGCAGAGGGATCGATCCGATAAAAATTATGTTTGAGGTCACAATTATTTTTTGAGAATGGTTGAGAAAAATCGAGAAAAAAAATAAACTTGACCTTGAAATTTTCCACCATCTTCCTCCGTCTGCAAAATAAATAATCTGCTCCGCATGACGCGTTTTCCCTAACCAAAAAAAATAATAGAATAATTCCCCCTTCGAATTTTCAAAAAATGAAAAAATATATTCCTGTTTCACAGAGTACTACAGAATAGTGGACACCGCTATGTTTATTATAAAGAAACAGTAAAACCTTGTCTTGCGTTCATTGTTTTCTCAATATTTCGACGAAGCTTTGTATCAAGTTATGGAACATAACCTGTATATGTACACATGTAAAGGTCAATACAGTAAAAAGTGTTAAGCCTGGTCCCCTGGAACGTGGAAAAGGACAGCGCGCGTAAACACGGATCGCGCGTACGAAAACTCGTTGCGTAGCGTCCGTTAAACAGCTAAATCGTGTACAATACACTCGAAAAAATCAGAAGAATGTCACAAACAAGTTGACGAAAGTTCTGTAAAAAAAAAATAAAGAAGTCCCGGCATTGGAAATGTGGTGGTTCACACGGACGTATAAATAGCCTCGCGGCACGTAGGAAAACTATGGAGTTATTGATTTCGGGGCGAATGTTCTGACACAGCAGTGATATCTCGCACGAACAGACGCGTCCGCGCGTTTAGAACGCAGACTCGATGTTTCGTATGAACGAATGCAACGCACAAGCGTGTCCATCGCGGTGCGTGGCATGTTCGAAACTCTGACACATTCGAGACGTATCTACGCATTATTTCACAACATAAGGCGTCGATCGTAGCGGACACGCGCGATATGCGAAACTCAATCCGAAAAGTGAGACGTTCTTATCGCCATGAAAAATAAAGCATCGAAGCTTTTTAGCTGCACGTTGATTCTGCAGTCTTGTCTTACCTTGAGGATTACTCTCGGAAAAAAGATTTTACGCGTTCGATAGATTCGGATTTTTAACCTGTTCTTCTTTATACGTAGATCTAAAGGATATTATTTGTACACAGAATGTTTACAGAATTTTATGAATCTACAAAACGAATTTTTTTTAATTTTCTGGACCAGATGGAAAAGTTTTGATCGATCTAATAGCCTGATCCTTTCAATTTCTCAAATTCGAATCGTTTAAATTTTGAAAAAACTTCACATCTTCGTATCTTTGACACAGAAAAAGTTCCAGGTCTTAATTGAGGTATTGAAATAGACACAACCACATCGATTAACGGTAAAAAAAACTGGCCATGAATGTTTCATGCAGTCGATTTTCAGCAGTCGTAAATAAATAGCAAATAATATGAAATATAAATGCCACTTTTCAATAGAAGCATTGCCACGTTTCTGTCTAATCATTCTCATCGTGATACGCTTGTGGACTGCGATATTTCTCTGTAGCAACGCTTTACGACTTACCTTATCGATCCTTATCAACTATTAGCAAAAGTTTTTTTCAATAGTAAACATTCTATAGATTCATTTATGTTATGAAACGTCGACCGATTCATGTTTTCACGCGATTCTCGCGTATTTGCAACGCGCAGAGAAAGTGATTTAAGTGTGTAGCGTCTAGTATTCTTTTAAAACATTAACGCCATTATCGTTTTCATTCTTCGAATTCTCCTAAAACAGTTCAACATTTCCCAACCTCGACGAAAGTCTTAACTTTTTATAGAATCTCGGGGGCAATTCATACTTTGTCTCATTTAGATCATTGCTTGGCACCGGACATTAACGTGTAAAGTGTAAACTCGCAGCAAAGCAACATATGGTGTTAACAATACAGGGTATACACTCGCTAGAAGAAGTTGCAAAAATGAATAAAACAATAAGGAATGGAAATTTCTAGAGTTAAACTTAATTTAAAGTCCTTCCACTTTTGTGTCGGCCACTGGTCGACAATAAATATATTTCCTCGTTTTGCAGTACGTTTTATGCAACCTTGATCGATCGATTAGGCGTGAGTTTATCATCGATAACCAAAGTAATGACCAAAGTGTTACAAAAATCTCATAGAAAATAATTTATGCTGTTTATTTCACCCTTTCAAAAGAAGAAGAGTAAGTTCGTCTAGGAATGTTAACTAAAATGGCACACAAAGACATTTAAAAAGTTCCACCAATGTTATACGACGACATTAAAAACTGAGCGGAAATTAACGATAACATTCCCGTTCCTTCATAATTCAATTCATTTTTTCCATGGGAGAATTGTCTGACTCTGTTCAAGAAACATCCTGTATCAAAAACGAAACATAAAGAAGCGTATTCCAAGCTATAAAACGTTTGAACATGTTAACAACAGCGGTGAGAACACTCAAAATAACGCTTGAGAATAAATTTTCACGGGACTGTCAATAGTTTACCAGGTGATATTCCATATTCTGACTAGCATAAGCGCATGCAGTATCTGAAAATATATATGAGCCGTACGGAGCGATTAGAAACGTGAGAAAGTTGATATACACACCCCATTTCGTTGGCTGCTTGATTATTGTTATTGGCCGATTCACCGTTCACATTGTTATTAATCGTGTTCGTATTATTAGTTTGCTGCACCGATTGACATGCACCCAACAGAGAGCTCCACCGTCTCATCACGTGTTCACCTTGTGCTACCAAATTCGAAAGAATCGGGGGCTCGTCCGTCTCCTGCATTGCAGCGGTCGCCTCCATTCTAAAACACAAACAAATTTCACTTTGTTTTAGATCCAAAATATAATAAATGTTCAAAGACTCGACGGTCGCATCGTGGAGACTCCATTGATCCAATTAGACGTCGACGAATCAGTCATTCCGGGAATAATGGTTCGGATAAACGGAGTTCCACCGTACCGATTCTTTTAGCAAATTAGCCAACGACTGAGGCAAACGAATTCAACGAAAGCCCTTTCGAGGTTCGCGAACACGAAGGGGTACTCACCGTTGCCGCTCATCGAAGGAACTTGCGTCGCTCTGTTCGTAATCCAATATCAAATCGTCGGACGCGATAGACTCGCAAGGTGACAGAGTGTCAACGCTGCCAGCTCGGCTCATCCGTTTGCCATGGCGTGGGCTGTTCGTCGCGTTCTTACTGTATCCTGCAGCTGCAAAATGGGACGATCGATGAGTGATACCGTAAAACATCCAACAACATCGTGTGAATACAAATTGCAAGAGCATGTGGTACTTCATATTCTCCCCGAAGCTATATAAACTCTTGTTCGAAACGTTCTTCGACATACAGAATGTCCCAAAAATGTTGCACTTCCCTTAAGGACGCGCAACAATAAACAGTCATCTCGAATGACGAAGTACAACATTTTCCGGACGCTCTGTATACAACGAACACGTCGTGCCAAATTCGTAGTGGCCACCGTGGCTCTCAAGACGTTAACAACAAAGACAATGAAAATCCCGTTTACCTGCTTTAGGACTGGACTCGACTAACGTATGGCTGTTCTCGGTAACAAGCTGGCTAGCTACAATGGATTGCGCCTCGACTCCGACCCTCATGTTCTCGTTTAAAATGAGCCCGGGCTGATCGGCGATCTCGTCGTCGAAGAATTCCCTGCCCTCGGACAGGCTCAACGAGTTCGAGGCGTTGGTAGGCGTTCCGGGGCTGTCGTCGTCCAACGTGTTCCCGGACTGTTCCATGGGCTGCTCCTTTCTGGCCGCCTTGACGTCCGATTGCGTAATACTGGCTGTGAGGCTGTCGAAGAGACTGTCGACGGGAGAGGTCTCGTCGTCTATCAGCGAGGTAGAGGTGGCCGCTGCGGCGGCGAACGCGGGATCCTCGATGGTGAGCAACACCGATCGCAGAGACGTCCTCGGTACGGTTCCGTTCTTGGCCGTGTTCGCGGCGGTTTGCATATGGTGCGCAACGGAAGAGGAACGGTGGCACTCGTCGCTGGAGCTCAACGAGTATTCGTCGGCCATAGCTTCGCCGTGGCCGTATTCGGGATCGTCGGAGCTGGGAGGACTGAAGTCCGATTTGATGGACGGGATCTTTTCCGACCGCGACCTGTCTTTGTAAACTTTCTCCTCGCCGAGGCCCTCGTCGTATCCCTCCGAGGACGTGGTGGACATAGAGGTCGTCGACTCGGCGTGTCTGTTGTCCTTGTTCACGATTCTCTGATACTGCGTGGTCCGTTCCCGCACCAGTCCGGTGCCGGGTGCCGTGTACGTCTTCGGCAACGGAATCACCGATATCTCGGTGACCGTGCTGTCCTCGTCCCTCACGTCCCTCACGTCGAAACTCTTTCCGTTCACCACCATCCTTAAATTTCTAGGTCTGCCTATGCCTCGTCTCCTGCTCGGTGAACCGCCGGTGTAGTCGTAGCCCCGGTTGGCGTCGTCCACCGTGCAACCCTGCTGGCTACCCACGCCGGAGTCCTCGGTGCTCGAGCCCTCTTTCGAGCTCGTGGAACCCTTCGACGCCGCCGACACCATCCTGTTCAGATTCGCCGCGGTTTTCGCGGTCTTCGAGTTCGCGTTGGTCACCCTCACGGCGAACTGCGGCAACGGCAGGTGGCTGGTGTGCAGCGTATACCTGCCGACCGGCTCGCGGATACCCGACGGCCTTCGATTACCGTCCACGTGCGACGCCCCGACATTGTTGTAAATGGTTACGCTGCGCGCGGGCGACCTAATCTTCGACGCAGGCACCGAGGACGTGTTGCACACCACCGGGGCTACCCTCTGCGTCTGCTTCGGTACCGTCTCCTGCTGCTGCTGCAACGCCTCCTGGTTGTAATGGCTGACCGTGTGGCTGCTGCAGATGTCCCCGACCTTGTTCGTGAACTTCACCTGCGGCTGCTTGTACCCGAAACGGTTCGTCCTCACCGCGATCCCCGTGGCGTCCTTCTTCGGCGGTGCCAGCCTCGGCGTCGAACGACCGGACGACAGGTTGCGAATCGCGGCCGCGTTGTCCTCGTCCCGACGACGGCTCTGCTCGGGACCGGCCGATTTCGATCGAGGCTGCGTCACGCTAGACTCGGCCGAGTAGCTCGATATCGCCACAGGAATCCGGATCGGATGCCGACGGAACCCGAAAGACGTGGCCGCGCCCCGCCTCGCGCCTTTGCTGCAGTTCTAGAAGACAGAGAAATCAACCTTTCAGCATCGCGACAATCGAAATTAGATATTTTGTTGGGGGACTGCTCCTTCGAGAACACTCTTAACCCTTTGCACTCTGAATTATTTTGCTATTTTGTTAACACCTGCTCCCAACTGGTTTTAGTTGAAATTTAGTTTAAAGGACAGTACTGCTACTTATTTTTAACAATTTTTTTTTTTATTTTTCTATTGGTTTGGACATGGAAACGAGAACATGCACACTCGACAAAGGAGTGCAAATGGTTAACGTCGCACGGAATCAGGTATATCAGCAATTAATGAATGCGATAAAATTTGTTTTTTTTAAGACATTTTTTAAATGACATTTCGGCTGATATCTCGGCCCCAAAGCTTTCGCATACGTCGAGACATTAACGCTTTAGACGTCTCCAGCGATACCTGCGGATCGATAACCGTTGTATTTCACAACGCCGGTACTTTTAGCTATGCTCGCGCGAAATTGCACCTGATTGCATTGAAAGTTGCACGTTCGTTAGCCTGTTGATCGGACTGTTTTCGAAAATATACGATCCGGATGAATTTTCTTTCGAATTCACCAGCAGTCCCGAATCCTCGATTCAACCTCGTGGGGTTTGTCAAACTTCGACTACCTAATCGTTCACGGACTCGTGTCTATGTGTTATTACCTCCGATTATTAGATTCTGTCTCCATTTCGGTCAGCATTTTTTTTTAATCGTGGCATAGGTGAATATTTTGGTCGGATCATTAATGAAAATAATTAGATACATGGTTTGTGCTGTAGTACAGTATAAATACAGCAACAAATTGCTATTTGTCGCTCTTATGTATATACTAGACATCTTTTACTGTTGTATAAAAGATTATTATTTAAAGTAAATATAAAAATAAATTTTTTTATCGAAGATTATACAAAATTGAAAGTTAAAGTATTAGATAACTGTTTTGTAGGATTGCAGTGTTTTTTGTAGAATCTGTAAAACATTGGAAAGTAAAATATTGTCAGACACTTCACTGTACATTTTAAGAATCGACGCTCGAAACATGTCAACCTAGTTTCTGAATTAAATTGCGCAAAAAGCAGATTGTCTTTTCGAGGTTTCAATGTGTATCTGTACCCGGAACGTCACCGTATTGACGATCGTTCGTGCAAATAATTACGTACAATAATTCGTACGTCTCCGCGAAACCTTTGTTTCGACAATCGAGCTGAACCTGCACCGAAGTTGCGTAACATCTCCTGCGAATGTTCATTAATATCATTGTTCCGCAGAGATACGAGATAATACGGTGATATTTATCGAATAATAACGTTCGTCGAACGTGTGGTTGAACCGCGGCGGATATTATTTGCCGAATCGATAAGGCGCGTGCTACGCGAAAGACGATTCAGAGGCTAAATAGAATCGGACAACATCGACAACAAAAACCACGTCCGAGCATCGGGAGAAGCGAACTTCGCCTGCGGTATCGTAATCGCCAATAGCTCGTCAGCGGAGATAACGAGGCGGGGAAAGTAGAAGGTTCAAAAACATTAAGTAACCCGATTCAAACTCCAGAAATAGAGCAACCGCGTTCCCAAATCAACCAACTCTGTGCTTTTCAGACACCCGTTCTCTACTCGGGACGGTCGAGAGTGTCTTCGAGGTTCTTATAAAACGCTCCTAACAAGGCGAGCACGAGGTTCAATTGTTCCCGTGAACCGACCGATATCGGGAAAAAATTGAAATTCTAAGGCGAGCTCCGCCTGCAAAATGTTTCCCTTAACCCTTGAATTTTCAACTTGAAAATTAAACGTTTCTTCCGAAACCTAGAATAATTATTTGTTATTTTTCTTCATTTTACGAATACGTTTGATGAAAACGTTTAGTAATTGATTAGACACGTGCTTGATAAACAATATAATGAATAATGGTGCTGCAATTTTAATCGTCATTCGATTATCAGATTTTCATTTGTGAAATATCAAAAGAATTTGACAGAAGAAAGTCTGCTACGAAACGTGTTCGGGAAAGCGAGCATTTCCGTTTTCTAGAAAACAATTTATCAACGTACTAACGTAACAAGGCTCTAAATCGATTTTTACTTATCAAATCAAAGTAGAACCTCTTGAATTTTCATCGAATTTATCGCGTTTCGTATATCTCGCTTCTATTATGCAGTCTGTTGCACCATGACTAATTACGTACGAACGTGGTAATTATATATAGTGAACGCGTACTTTTTTTTTTAGCAGCCGATCGATTGAACACACACAACACAACAAAACAACGTTGCACAAGTTTTCGACTAGCCGCTGGTTTCGTTCGAACGGAGTCCCAGGTAGATTTGTGTATGAACTAAAAAAAAAAATAGAAGACTGTTGTAACATGCGAAGGAGGCGCGTTTCTAAATTTGCACTTTTCCTGTTACGAGCAAACTTTTGTTCAAGGACGAGACTTCGCAGAACGTTGAGAAGACACTGGCTTGCGAGGGTGTCTTGTTCTCCGGAACCCCGTAAAAAATTCACGGGGAATCGTATCGACGAGTTACCGACAATTGCCGCATTCGTCGTAACAATTCGATTACCCTCACGTCGAATTACACTTGTACCGCGCCACCATATGTTAACGCGAGAGCTGCCCAACTGAGCGACGAAAATCTTTCGGCTTAGAACAGCGACAAGGCTCTGTCTAGATTTTTTTGAAGATATCCGATCGGTGTCCACGCAACTTCGTATTGGGTCGGCAAGAATTTCGGATTTCACTAATAGAGATATGTTTCTTTTTGTTTCGATCACCTCTGTTAATTCAATTTTTTATCGATCGTAAAATGTTGAAATCCGTATTAATGTTACCGGCGCTCGGGGTCAATTGTTACTATTTAATAGCATGTTTGCAATATAATTAATGACGTTTCGGTCTTTAGACCATTTTCAAGAAAAATAATTGCTATATGTGAAAAGAATTAGGACATATTTCTAAGAACAGAAAACCCCTTTTATTTAAAAATTTTGAAATTTTTACGCGACAGTACAAACACGTGCCAGTTCCATGACCGTAGAATAGACGCTGTTATTAAATAGTAACATAATAGAAACATTAATACGGACCTCTGTTAAGGTTATAAATTTTTTCCTTTCTGACATTTTGATAACTAACGTTTGACAAGATTATAGCTAAAGTTAGAAAATTCGGGCATTTATTTCACGTTGAAATACCGAAATTACTGTCCTGCCTAATATTTTCTACAATCGCAAAATGAGAAGTATAAAAGGGCTCGGTTACTATTGAAAAATCTCTTCGAGTTAAGGTTTCAGCTGCCTTTGGGATGTTTCTGGCTGGTCCCAACGTCGTAGCCAGCCTTCACGTATTGTCATTCTCAAGAAACTGTAATCCGTTTAAGAAGAAACAAGTATACAAAAACTATTTTTTGTTCGCATTCTTGTTCTCTTCTGAGATTTCCTCAATAAAAACAAAAGAGTCTCTTGCTCTTGTTTCTCTAGAGTCTCTTGCTTTCTATTATTTCTCGGATGATTTCTTCACTTCTCTCTCTCTCTCTCGTATTATCAAAACACACAGACGACATTCCGACGAGAGATTCCCAATGGAAGCGCAATCGCCGACCGAAAGAAAAGCCTACAAGACGCGGCGGACAACAAGCTTGCCTGGTAATTATTTACACGATTTACCAATCGGTCGGCGCCGATAAGATACCAAGGATTCGCTCGGGCGCATCAATTCTCCAAACGGTATACGCGCTCGTGTACATACATATGTCATCCCGGATGGTGTACGTCACTATCGGGTAACCTTTGACATTGAAGCGGACCATGTCGCAGCGACGTACGCTCCTTTTCCCGACGTAATTCCAGGCTCTAGGTGGCAGCCGATCAAAACAAGAGACCGTCCAGCCAGCTCGATGTCTGTTTTGACACACGAGGAAACGTCTACACACGCACCTGTGTTGTACCGGCAGGTTCTTCGTGACTATTTCAAGAACGTAAATCGATATTAGAGCCGTTCCGCGAGTGGAAGAGGCACACACGCGACAACGGCGGCAACCTAGTCCGAGCGACGACGACGTCCGATCGCGTCCGAGGATGGACGTTATCAACGAGGACGTCAGAGGGTAGAAAAAGAACAAGCAGGATTCTCGAGAAAAAAATAAACGAGGATGACACTGTCAAGAGAGCACCCTTACCGCAACACCGACTCCTCTCTCGACTGCGCTCTCATCGTCGCACCGGTGTCCATCCATGGGGTCAGTGTCGGTCTCCGTGGAAGTTCACTGTCGGGTCGGATCGGGTCGGATCGGGTCGGGTCCCCCGCAGGAACAGCACCTAAAAACGAGCGAAACGACTCCGTGACCGATCGTGGCCCGCGAATTACGGGGACCGAGGATCGTCCAACCACGCATGTGGGTCATGGAAGAACAGCCGGACAACAGCGTTCTCCGCGAAGAGGCGCGTTCGACGCCGTCGATCGATCCCCGGCTCGAGTAGGAGGACAGTTCGTTTCTCGGCTTACGTTTCCCTCTTCTAGGTCCGCGACGCCGTCATCCTCGCACGCCGTTTCTTCTCCGCCGGAATATTTTTAACCGGTCGACGCCGGGAGAGGCTGCGTCTTCTCTGGATGCGCGGCTCCGAGAGATCTTCCGTGGCTGGATATCTGTCAAGCTCGCGCCGATTCTCGCACGTTCGCTCGTTCTCCCGTCCCGTTCGCGTCGTCGACGGAAGACACACGCGCACCGACTCTCTTCGACTCCCTTCGACCCCTCTCTCTCTCTCTCTCTCTCTTGGATTCTGTTGGTTATCGGTCGCCCTTTCTCGCCCCTTGTTCACTAGCCACTACGCCTCGCCGTTTCTAGCCAGTGCCTCTAGCCCTCTTCCTCGCCGCTGTCAGACTCGACGGTGGTCCGCCTCTCACCTCCTCGCGGAACGTCGAGGAGCAGCGCAGAGCACACCGAAACGTGGAATCGATCGAGCCGTCTGCGCCGTCGCGGGGCGTCCCGACGCCACCGTCGCACTCGCCTTCGCTGCGTAGACTGGTGAACACGAGGTGCGCGCGGGCGCTCTTTTCTCGCTCGCGCCCCCGACGGTCTCTCTAACGTGTACTACACGCTGCGTTTGTGTCGGTGTGTTCCTTCCTACTTCTATATCTGTTTCCGAAAGACCGGGGGAGGAATGATTTTTCAGAGGCGACTTTCACCGAGGAACCTACACATCGGCAGATAGATAGCGAACACGCTGTTCTTCGCACGAACGTTGTCCATTGAAACGAACTCTCGCACCGGTCGTACCCTCGCGCTCTAACGCTTTGGAAATTATGTGTTTTGAGTCGCGGTTTACGTTTACTTCCCGGAGAAAGAAGAAAAGAAGCGGCGCACACGACTGTCGACGCGTTCCCCGCCGCCGCTTGGCATCCCTTTTTCCCGTTGTCGAGTACAGTGAAAATTCCGTAGGTCCGCTTAAAATTTCCACTGTGTTCCAATCGTTATCGACTGAGCTTTTCATTGTTACCAATGCGCGATTACTTCTTCGATTGGAATTTCTTGATTGTTGCGTACTGCTTCGATTGTTACGTATTTCATGTTTCATTCAGAAGATATTATTCCAGCCGATATTTGCTTTAACGGTGTGAGTACTGTGTAAGTATAAAAATATACTTATTCGCTTGATTTACTTTTATTTTTATAGAATAGGATATTTATTATTATCGCGTCACGGGGTGGCATGTTAAGAAATAAGTTTGAAACTAAGAAAATTTCGACCGAGGTGAATTATTTGCAAATATTATCTTCTTCCCAAGGTTATTTTTTTCTGAATGTTCACTTTAATTCTCACAGATCAAGGTCATTCGAGGGTCATGTTATCAGACATATCTGTGCAATAAAAATGCAATAAACAGAAAAGATGCAGTTACAGTGGATCCAAGAAGTATTTCAACACTAAATACCCGATTCTCGAAAAATTGCCGATATTTAAACATTAATAATTTCCTAAAAAATGATCACACAATCATAAAATTTGACTCATTTTAAAGCTGAAAGCCTCTATTTTCGAAATCCATCGTTCATTTTATTCAAAGACCTTTTTTCATGACGTAGCGAGCGAGAAACCGAAGACGCGTTTCTTATTGAAAATGTTACGCATTCAAACGGCTGTGAAGACTTTGAAAAATTTTTCTTGTGACTAAAATCAACTTAGATTTCAAGACTGAAACTTCCTCTTTGCAACGACACCTTAAAAATTGATGTACGATTTTTTTTAGCGGTTTCATCGAGCTTCGAATGAGAGCTGTGCCGTCAACTTTACAGTGGTATTATTGTTCCTCATTATTGTTACATACAACAGTGAAAAAAAAATCGTACATGAATTTTGTAATAAATAAAAGGGGGAGGATTGCATTTTTATCTGTAAATTCACGATTCATTCTTGCAAAATGTAACCGAGAAGCGGAAGAGATTTGGATTGACGTGTGTACACGTCGAACGCGGTTGACTGGTTAACAGATTGCCAGAAATGGCGAAACGCTTCTTTCGATCGGGAGCGTCGCTGCAGACCGACGTATGCGCAACGTATTCACCCTTGGCAGCGCAATTTATGGTCGCAGCGATTAGAATTGAATATACGTTCTCCAATACGCGGACAACAAAATAAAAGTTTTATTTCGATTTAAAGGAAATTAATGTTCTAATGTTTAGCGCGAGTCTGACTCGATGTTACGCTGCGAGGGGGTAAGGGAAATTGGGGTGAGGGAATATTATCATAGCGTTGTCGAGACCGCGGATGTTTATGCAATTTGCAATTTTTCCGGAGGAATTTTAACGCTAAACACCACCGCCGGTCAAATGTGTCTGGTTTTTTATTTCACAATTGTTGAAATTCTAATGATGCTTTCACCGGAAATGATTATACAGATTTTTGTATCCAAGTGGATCTGAGAAGTATTTCAACACTAAATATCCGGTTCTCGAAAAATTGCCGATATTTAAACATTAATAATTTCGTAAAAAATGACCGCATCATCATAAAATTTGACTCATTTTAAAGCTGAAAGCCTGTACTTTCAAAATCCATCGTTCATTTTATTCAAAGACCTTTTTTCATGACGTAACGAGCGAGAAACCGAAGACGCGTTTCTTATTGAAAATGTTACGCATTCAAACGGCTGTGGAGACTTTGAAAAATTTTTCTTGTGACTGAAATCAACTTAGATTTCAAGATTGAAGCTTCCTCTTTGCAACGACACCTTAAAAATTGATGTACGATTTTTTTAAACCGTTTCATCGAGCTTCGAATGAGAGCTGTGCCGTCAACTTTACAGTGCTATTATTGTTTCTAATTTTTGTTGCATAAAACAATGAAAAATGTTGTTAAACTGAGATCAGTAACCGCGCTTCTCGTTGCTATCTTATCGATGATTATTTGGTCTCGACGGACACTACTTGATTTGGTTATCTGGTTATTGTTCCTGGACGTATTATCTTATCGATTGTCTTTGTTCGAACATCTCGAGCTGCCGCGTAATCCTCTGCAATACTTTTCCGATAATTCCTCAGTTTCTGGGAAACTTTTCGGCCGGGGAAATACAGTATGGCGACGGACTATGTGGTATTCATGACAGAGAAATTATTAGAAGGTGAAAATTTCTGACTTGGCTACACCGGATAATCGTTTGTTCTTCTTTCTTAAACTAAATTCACGTTCTCAACGTAATAATCTCAAACGAAACTTTCAATCTGAGAAATATTCAAATTAACCCTTTGCACGCGGAGCTATTTTAACTCGAAAATTAAACATTTCTTCCAACCTAGAATAATCCCATTCTATTTGTCTGCATTTTATGGATATGAAATTAATATAATACCTCGTGCAATACTTAATTTATATTAAAAATAACTATTTCTGTAAAATGTATATTAAAAATAGCTATTTCTGTAAAATCTATAAATGTTTAATAGATAGAATAATTTATTTCAGCCTTCCGACCATAAAAATTCTACTTAAATGTCCCACTACTTAAATGTTTAGTAATTGATTAGATATCAACTTAATAATGTACAGAATATTTTTAATAATGGTACAGCAATTTTTGTGTTAAGGGTTAAACTTGAAAATTATCGGTGATTGCATCAATGTTGCACTTAACGTGGAATTGCAACTTCAATTCTAGGCTGTGTCTAACCGGTACCGACTACTGAAACGCCTGGCAGTAGGCAACCACGATCAGTCGGACGATGGCGATTCAGCAGTAGCACACGGTTAGGCGCTCACTATTTTATTCCTACATTACCAACCGGCAAGGTGTTCTAACGAACTGCCATTCCGTTTGATAATGAACATACTCGCATTACACACTAGGATAAAGAAGAAACTTCTAAAACCAATTTTAAAAAATCGTGTAAAAAACATTCTTACCTTTAATATCGCATTAATGAACATTCAATGACATACTCTTCAATTTAAATTCAGCTATATGAAACGAATGTCGAAATTTCTCTTGCAAAAATGTTAACATTTACTATACTATACTATTACTATACTAATATTGTCTTAATATTAATCTTCGAAAAAATTAATAAATCAATCAATTTCGCCAATCGAAAACGAAATTCTGGTCCTATTTTCCTCACTTTCTTAGATTCCTATTTTCACCGACGGTTCCCGGAGGAAGCGCTCCGTCAATTTCCAAAAAAGAAAAATCTTACAACGTTGCCAAAAGAGCACACCATTATCGAATTAAATTTTCAACTAAATTTCTACAAATTTCATCCTCGCCAACCTAATGTTTGGGAGAGTCCGCAAAATTATTCAGCGTAAGGGTTCGCGTAGCTTCGGCGATTAGAATGGACCAAAATGATTCAAGCTAGAAATTCGATTTTTTTCACCGTAAATTTTCCGCCAAAACACGAGTTTCGGGCTAAACTTTATCGTCAGAATGCGGCCAGTTTTTTCCCACAATATAAAATGCACGCTGGTCAGGATAGTAATCACTTAATTAGTTAGCGAACGGCTTCCAGCGCATTTTGTTTTTCCAAGCACCGTATAAAAGCGGTTGCGGAAATCGGCGATGGCGAGTGAAAGATTACGCACGCGATCCGAGGCCGTGAACGCGTAAAAGGCGGCGTTGTAGTAATTATTATCTCATTCGGTGCTGCGAGTCCGCCGCGCCGGTGCGAGCAAGGCCGGTTTCTTCGAACGTTCGAGCCTCTCTTTTGTTGTGACCACGTGAGCGCGGCTCCCGAGGAAAAGCAGAGGCGAGCAAAAAGACGCTTCTTCGCGAAGGAAAAGAATCCGGGCAAAAAAGCGGCGGATAAAAGCAGAGAAACCTCTGCCGGCCGTGGATATCGAGCATAAGTGTCGAAGCCGGGGGGATCCGCGTTTTCCAGCGTGCTTCCGGTTAGCGGATACCCGGCATGGAATCAACCGGCATAACGGAGAACAATGGAAAGCGAATATAATGAAAGCAAACGAGCTACAACCACGCTCGAGCGAATCAGCAATGCTGATGAAGTTAACAATTAATTACTTTCTTGTATTCCCGTGCGGCTATTCGAAAATTGACCCGAGCACGATCAGTCGTGATCGCTAGTCGTCTTTTTCCGTTCAACGTGGACTTCTCGACGCTTTAACCAGTTAACTGCGTTCGAGAATGAATTTGTTAATTTTTTCTTAAATAAACATATGATCCTTCCTCGTTTTTCGTACAATTTATAATAGGATCATTTTTTTCAACCCCTTGGCATTTTCTTTACAGTTACAGGGATTAAAACGTCTTCCAAAAATGTAGAAGAGAAAAGAAAATATATATTTTTTGTATGACTACATGGATTTTAATGTAATCAAACTTTATTTCATCTAAAAAGAAAGGCGTGACATTCGTATTTATTGGATTAATTTTGCACTATCCGGAGGATTTTTATAACTAAATTCTGCGGTTAAGAGGTTAAGTGCCGGAAATCCGCCAACACGTTCGCTGACAGCACTTGCTGCGGTTAGCAATTTCTTTTATCGGTGAAAAATATAATTTTTACACAATTTATTAAATTAAAATTAATGATATGCTCAAAGATATTACAACAAATTGGGGTTGAATAAATATTTGATTTCTCACTGAATATGTTTAATAGATTGAAAATAATATAGTAGTACATTTAAATTCTTCAAATTTGTTTTCACTGTCATTTAGACCTACCAATTTTGATTTAAAATCCACTGTCTATTGTTGAGATACCAACATATTTAATAATGTAAACAATATTTTGAACAATGGTACAGCAACTTTTAATGGCGCCTCTGTTCGCCAAGCTAATGACTAAAAATTGCTCGCATTAATTGCAAGACATTCTGGAAGAATTCATTAGTTTATATTCCGACGTAAACTAATTAATTCTATATTTAGAATGCATTTATCTGATCGCGCTAAGTGTCCACCCGGCGCGCATATGGTTGCATGCGGCGCGCCTGGCTCACTTTCAAATTCTCATAATCCCGAGCGACTGCTTATAGGACACCCAAATTTGTTTAGGCGACTCGATCGAGTTCCGCAAGATTAGACGCGTCACCGCGTGCGCCGGCCGTCGCAGCATCAGATTCGCAACGGGGACACCGGAAATGCTGATCAGCGCTGTCGATTTTTGAGATCTTCCGTTATCTCGCCGCATCCACCGGCGAAACACGGATTTATGGTCTAGTTATTTCGTATAGAAAATAAGGCGATTATTAATAATTATGAATCTAATATCTAGTTTACTATTTCCTTTTATTCCATTCAACACTCTGCTCGGCGTAGTTTATTTTGTTTACGTTCGAGCGGTATCCGTGTCTTCCGTTGGAATGCGAATTTTTGTAAACACAAACCGATCGACCGATCTCGATGAAACTTTCGCGACGCATACATATAATTGACACAGATCTACAAAACGTATTTATTAAATTTTCAACATGGATCCACATAAACAAAATTGTAAAATACAACTTGCAATATTTCCTCTACGATTCCGACCAATTTTTGAAAAAATTTCTTTTCACGTCGTGTGAACACTAATTGCTCTAACTTTTCAAAATAGTTCAAATGGTCGGATATGAAAAGTTTTTTTTAAGAGCGTTCGGATGTTAATAAAACACATAGAAACTTGTTGTTTGAAAGTTTTATAACAGTGTGAACGCTAATAAACAAAATGTAAGGAAACGTCATGCTCGAACGAATAATATAATGCTCTGAGTAATCGTCGCATCGCGTGTGTGACAAGTGCCATCTGCCATCTTTAATAACGATAGTTACATCATCGTGGACGTCACTGCTTGACGTTAAGATACGAACAGTAGTTACTTCTCGGAAGCAACCTGTTTCCACGTGGACATCCCCCCCCACCCCGCACTTTTTTCTAATCGCGTTTGATTAAACTCGAAAAAGAATAAACACGGTTTTACGGTGATTTACAGGTCCCGAAGGACATTGAACTTGACGCGCATGACCTTCAACTGGTATCTCGCACATGCAATCAACTGGCTTTTCCGCTATGCGCTTAGAGTTCGTGATACGCGTCGTACACAATGGTGTTTGATGTCTCGGTGATTTCTGACGCTCGCTACATCCTTATTTTGGAAATAGAAGTGCATGTAGAATGGATGAAAAATAAGCTTGTGTTACAGATGAGTTACTGTGCGCTGAAGGTTCCGGAACAACCCGAATATCCATCCGTAATTTATTATCTTGTAATTTTACTAAAATTATCCAATTAGCTAAAATTATGATTTTACTAAATTTTTAATTTTAGTGAAACTATAATTTTACTAAATTTTAAATTGTAGTGAAACTATAATTTTACTAAATTTTAAATTGTAGTGAAACTATAATTTTACTAAATTTTAAATTTTAGTGAAACTATAATTTTACTAAATTTTAAATTTGACTAAAATTATAATTTAAAAATTGTAATTTCACTAAAATTATCCAATTTAAATTAAATTAAAAGCTCGGACAGAAAAAGTATACTTTTCGCGTTCATTAAATTTTTACAATCCCTAAATTTACTATTCCCAATTTTTACAATATTGAAAAAAGGGGCCCACCATTCTGATTGGCCAAAATTATATTTTCCGGGGGGTGTCGAGTAGTTTGCGCAACTATTCGCAAAGGACTAACGACGTCGACGGTTAATCGCGTTCGGTATTAGAGGGACCGAGGCATCGAAAGATTGCACCGACTTTCTCAATTTAACTGCAACGCGTGGCGATTTCTACACAACCGGCAGCCACCGCGCGTCTACAAACCGTTCATTCTATTTTACTTGGAAAATTCCCTCGCTTTCACCGATTCATTCACACTCATTCCGGTGCAGTAATCAATGTGCTGCGAGAAAATTGAAGAGGCGCTTGATGTCGCGTGAACCGGTGATTTGAAATCGCTGATTTCTGTTTGCGGCGCTGCAGAGCGCCTCTGTGCGCACGGAACCGACTCGTCGTTGCGAACTCTTTAACATCCATCTACGCTGAATCGAATGATTCCCAATGATCTCGTTCTTTAAGACCATTCATTAGCAATCAATTTCATTACCAGCTTTCCGAGGTTCGTGCGTTTCAATGCGTCCAAACGATAGGCTAATCAGATGTACAACTTCTCGTTTTACTGTGCTCTAGATTCGTGCGTACATCTCGATTTGTTACATCAATTTGCAACTCAATGCTTGGCAATAATTGGCCAAATTCATCCATAATTGTCTAAAATATCTAAACGATAATTGTCTTTGGCCAGACCCGTGGTATAGACAATTATGAATGAATTACTGTACTTTCGAAAAAAGGACAGTTTCAGAATATTTTCTGACCTACACCCATGCTTGTCCACCTAAAACGCTGGCCACGCAAATGTCTGCTCTGGCGAAGAGCGAATGGTCTGTTCTAGGCGAAACACGTTAAAAGGGACATTCTTTTTCCACCGAGCACCTCTTGAAAAGAACAGAGGCGTGCCCTTCAACCCTCTGCACAAACCGTGCGAAAAGAGAACCACTCCAATTTAGCTGGAGCTTTTCAGAATTTGTCATCCAAATCGCATAAGCGCATTCGCTAAAAAAAAATTCTTCGGTGCATTTCTTGAACCTATCAAACAGTTTTCTAACTTTTTCAATGCCTGGTCGAAACTGCGCCAACTTCCTTGCGCGGAAGGGTGAAAGGTACGTAATTAGGAGTATTATTGTTATTTGTAAATTTACCTTGCCAGGCTTCTCCATGATGCGGCCAGTGAGCGACGCGTGATGACCGGTTGCGATGACGGCGCCCGACTTACACGACACGCATTGCCCCATATAGATGCGCCAACTTTGTCCCAGCACACTCTGCACGTTAGGAAACATTCGACATTAATAACAATACAAGTTTAAGCCGTGCCCGCAACGAAACAGCAACGAGCATCCGCGCGTATCTTGAAAACGTCGCCGGTTTCAACGTGTTCGAACGTCAATTTCGTACATCTCTGTGATAACAAGTTGTTCAATATATGTACAAGCTGTTTTGGAACGAGGTATGCCAGTATGTATCGAGCCAGTGTACAGTATTTCATCGATAAATGTCTAAAATACGGGTCTGGCCAGGGACAATTATCCGTAAGGGATATTGTTCCATAAAAAGATAATGAGAAATGAAGAAGTTTTGTTATTGGATCCTCGGGCTTCGTTGTCCTTTTCCATGTTCGGCAGAAGTCAAAGAATAATATCCCTGGCGGATAATTGTCCCTGGTCGGACCCGTGCTTTGGACTATTATCGATAAAACACTGTACTGTGCGTCTTTCAGTTCGTCGCACTGTAAACACGCGACGAATCGTTGCTCGATGTTGCTTCGGTGTGGACATGGCTTTACACGAGCAGAGGAAACTCATCACCTCACCGGTCCTATTCACAGAAATATATACAGTTGGTTAATAATGTTAGTTGACGCGTATAAATGACATGTAAGCATAGCACTTTGTTAGACAGCCTTTCCATCTTAAATTCTGCTGAATTCCGTCGAATGCGATGATCTGACGGTCGTTGAGAATTTTCGCGAATAACTTGTCTCTTAATCGGAACAGAAAAATACGTGAGAATCGGGACGATTCCGAAGGAACCGTTGACTTGCGATCCTGTTTGTTCGCGCCCGACCTTGCCGACGCTAGAGCCATTCTAAACGGATCTATCGAGCACTGAAACCGATAAAAATGTTTCGGTGCGATTTTTAACGCAATTCGTGCTTGGACAAGCACTTTATATATAAAACTTTTAAGCACTTTTTATATAAAATTATGATTTTACTCAATTTTAAATTTTATTAAAATTATGATTTTACTAAATTTTAAATTTTATTAAAATTATGAGTTTACTAAACTTTAAATTTTACTAAAATTATGAGTTTACTAAACTTTAAATTTTACTAAAATTATGAGTTTACTAAATTTAAAATTTTACTAAAACTATCACAAAGGACCGGATTTTGAGTGGCAAAGTTTTCCAAGTTTAGTGGATCGCCGAATCCAAACTGAAAGGAAAAATGCTAATTTGCCCAGACTCTTACCCATTCTGTTAGGTACTGAGAAGCATATTGCCGGTCTTGCCCAGTACATCAAAGACACAAAAATGTCTAAAATATTCTAAAAAAGGTACCATGTTGCTAATGACCTTTGATGTTGAAGCAACATTAAATAACTAATTAAAAAAAGAAGATTTCAATTCAGGGAACACGAAGCATAGAATTTCCCAAGGTGGGCAATAAGTTTTCAATCGCATCTACCAAATTGAAACTCGAGACTCGAGTAAAATCTCTATTATTTCGAAACAGAACCGAATACTATCTCACGAGATAACCGAGTACTCAGATAATTTTCATTTACCCGAGTGTCTCACGTCGTACCCGACTACTCGGGTGTCGCACGAGTCACAGCTCTAAATCTAATGTGGCCGCTAATGGTGAAAAGGCTCCCCACCTCTGCCCTAGTATTTCGTACAAGAATCGAGACCAACGATATTCGCGCCACAGTTCACGAATATACTGGTAAGAATAATCGGACGCCAACACAAGTAGCCAACATTTAAGGACGCGAATATTCTGCGGTCGCGGCGAATATTTCACGGTGAAGGATCCGTAGCAGTATAATTTACATAGCGGTTTGTATGTTTGTTCGCGGCAGCGCAATAAATTTCCTCTAACAAGGGAGGACGATGGCGACTTGGGCTCTCAGCGGTGTACGAGTATACAGGTTGATTAAAAAAATAGAAGTTGCAAGTGTTACTTCAATGTTGTAAGCAGGAAAACAGACAGAGGCCCCCAAAATTTTTGCATTGATTATTGCAATAGTTTGTAATCCATGGCTGTTGCCAAGGCATCCAATGAACAACACGTGAATGTAATAAATGACTTTTATAAAAGCCCTATTTTGTAATGTTATTAACTATCCTTAATTTTAATTAAATTATATAAGGCGCCCTAAATAAAAATAATAAAAATTCATTTTACAGGGAAAGAATTGTTTGTACTTATGTCGATTGCCTATAAGTATCTTTTTTATCACCCTGTATAATTTGCAAATGAAAATTCGGGAGAGAGTATTCTGTGCAATTTGTGAAAAATCGATTTTTCTTAATTCCCCAGAGCTCCTTCAGATCGAATCCCATGAATGTCGTTCGCTCTTCGACTTCCCGAGAATTTCGGGATTCTCTCGAAAACTCGCGGAGACAATTTCGTTGAAAGTGGTGGACGATAACTATCGCGCGGCGCAGCTTGCAAGTGATCGAAACGATACAGGTGAGAGGTAGAACCTTAGCAAGGAATTCAACCTTAAACACATGAAATCAACGGTGAAAGGTAGCGGTATATACCATGATTCCGCGATGTGGGACGATAAATGGCATTGGCCCGATTCGCTCCATTCGGATATATGTATACGTTTCCGAAACGAATGTTTAGGAACTTTTCAATTTCTCACACGTAGGAATCCTCCATCGCGCATGACAATCGCGGATTAGTCGAACTCGCTGTGCCTCCTAAACCGTTTCTAGTTCTGAGAATGGCTAGATTTTCACATAGCTGCCGTTCAGAGTCGAGAAGAAACAGCTGTTTCTTCTTACTAATTAAATCGACTCGGAGGACCAGCTGGACTTGCAATCTGTTTTAGATACTACCACTGCCGATCAAGCGACCGATTTTATATTTTTGATTCTGCAATTATTGCGATTATAAAGTTACTTATTTTATATTGAGATACCAATTTCATATTTTTAATTTTGTAATTACTGGAATGGTCAAGTGACTTATTTTATATTGAAATACCGATTTTATAGTTTTGGTTTTGCAATTGTTGGAATTATCAACTTATTTTATATGGAAATAGCAATTTTATATTTTTGATTTTGCAATTATTGGGATTATAAAGATACTTATTTTATATTGAGATACCGATTTTATATTTTTGATTTTGCAATTATTGGGATTATAAAGTTACTTATTTTATATTGAAATAAAAATTGCAGAGCCTTGTCAATTTTATAAGCTAAAACATTTTAATCGGTTTTAGTGCTCGGTAGGTTTAACCATTTAGCTACAAATGTGTCTGTCTAAATGCAAAACAAACAAAAAGAAAAGTTAGTAAAGGATAATTACCTCCCCCTTTAACATAATTACCCTTATTATATATTACCTCACAAAAGTTTCGTGCCGTCGTCTATGACAGCCGTAGTTAAAGGGTTAAACATTCACAAATGTGTCACGCGCAAATTTATTTTATTTGTAAATTAGAAGATCGAGTAGAATTTAATTATCCTGAGCGAGCAATCGATCACGGAAGAACCGCAACGTGCATACACGGTAACCAACATAATTTCCACGTGGCGTACACTCCCTCGGGACGAGCGAGAGCGTATCGTATCACAGCTGATCAATAAATACATGGAACGAATGCAATTTAAACAAAAAAAAAGGAAATGTTTTCTTCGTACACGCAGAAGAAATGCGAAGGGCGTTTTTTTACATTTTTTTTCAGAAAAAATCGATAAAAACTTTTAAAAGTTTGATCACGACTTTTCCGGTTTCGAGGTTCAGCCCAAGTTACGAGAGTTGGCCTGAACGTGATAAACGTTATGTCATACGAATACTTTCGCTACACTGTACATACAATTTTTTTGTTTATACTTTTTCCCAATACACCGTGGCCCCTTCGTGCATAACAAGGCTGTCGCTTTGTTACGTAAAATCGCTGTAGATGTATTTTACAAGTTCTGTTGTACAGGGTGGTCCACCTAAATGTGGACCCACACAACAATTGTTTTTAATATAATATAAGCAAGGTGAATTCTTTGGAAATATTATTTTCTTCCCAAGGTTACTTTTTTCTGAATGTTCACTTTAATTCTCACAGATCAAGGTCATTCGACGGTCATGTTATCAGACATATCTGTGCAATAAAAATGCAATAAACAGAAAAAATACAGTTACAGTGAATCCAAGAAGTATTTCAACACTGAATACCCGATTCTCGAAAAATTGCCGATATTTAAACAGTGATAATTTCGTAAAAAATGACCGCATCATCATAAAATTTGACTCGTTTTAAAGCTGAAAGCCTCCACTTTCGAAATCCATCGTTCATTTTATTTCAAGATCGTTTTTCATGACGTAGCGAGCGAGAAATCGGAAGACGCGTTTCTTATTGAAAACGTTACGCATTCAATCGTCCGTGAAGACTCTGAAAAATTTTTCTTGTGACTGAAATCAACGTAGATTTCAAGATTGAAGCTTCCTCTTTGCAACGACACCTTAAAAATTGATGTACGATTTTTTTTCACTGTTTTATGCAACAAAAATGAGGAACAAGTTCGGTCCTGTATATCCCCCTTGGTGTAACTTATACCAGCTCTCATTCGAAGCTCGATGAAACGGCTAAAAAAAATCGTACATCAATTTTTAAGGTGTCGTTGCAAAGAGGAAGCTTCAATCTTGAAATCTACGTTGATTTCAGTCACAAGAAAAATTTTTCATAGTCTCCACAGCCGTTTGAATGCGTAACATTTTCAATAAGAAACGCGCTCCAGTTTCTCGCTCGTTACGTCATGAAAAAAGATGTTGGAATAAAATGGACGATGGATTTCGAAAGTGGAGGCTTTCAGCTTTACAATGAGTCAAATTTCATGATGATGCGGTCATTTTTTACAAAATTATCACTGTTTAAATATCGACAATTTTTCGAGAATGTAGTGTTGAAATACCAAAAATACCAAAAAGGAAAAAACACCGATGACTCGGACAAAAAATTAGCTTGGGCGAAAAAATGTTCTTGCCAGATTTAAATGGGCCGCATAACTCTTTTGACCCCTGGCTTAATTCAAGGAAAGAGTTCCACGGACGCCGGTGGTGCCAGAATGCGCATCGAGATGCTTCAGATGGAGGACCCTGCATACGTGCATTACACATACATACGTATGTATAGTTTCACGTTCGGTAGAATCGATACTGACCGAAATATTGAGTGTACCGTGGCGCAAGCGAGAGAAACCTGCGTGTTGGAACAATGCGATCTTTTAAGCGTGAACAGCCATTGAAAAACAACAAACTTCTCGTTCGGCGGGGTCCCATGATCTTACGTCCTCTAGAAACAACAGTTCAGAATGCTCCACCACCATTTCGAAAATTAAAAACTACTCCTAACCAAATCGTTTGAATTTATCGTCTACTGTTACCGTTAAAACTAAATTAAAACTAAGAGAAAACGAAGTTAAGCGTGAACAGCTATTGAAAAATAACAAACTTCTCGTTCGGCGGGGTCCCATGATCTTACGTCATCTAGAAACACCAGATCAGAATGCTCCGTCACCATTTCGAAAATTAGAAACTACTCCTAACCAAATCGTTTGTATTTACCGTCTACTGTTACCGTTAAAACTAAATTAAAACTAAGAGAAAACGAAGTTAAGCGTGAACAGCTATTGAAAAACAACAAACTTCTCGTTCGGCGGGGTCCCATGATCTTACGTCATCCAGAAACACCAGATCAGAATGCTCCGCCACCATTTCGAAAATTAAAAGCTAGGTTACTCCTAACCAAATCGTTCGAATTTACCGTCGTACTGTTACCGTTAAAACTAAATTAAAACTAAGAGAAAGAGTTCCATGTACAGAAAGGTTCAGCGTCAGGATAAATATTAAGAAGACTTCGGTATGTTACATGCACCGTAACCTCTCTGTAAACAGACGTGTATAAGAGATGTTTGATGATCGAGAGACACAGTGTGGTGCACCAATGTTTACTCACTGAAAGAAAATTCCTGGCCGTATGCCTGGCCCGTTGTATAGACGTCTCAAAAACGCTGGAAAAAAATAAATCCCTTCTCGTATCAAAACTCATCGCGAATCCTACGTTGAATTGCTTCTCGTGGATCGCGTTGTCTTCTTTTTTTTTTTAAATAATTCTGAACCGATACAGGATTATCCGTTTCATCCGGAAGCCTTACGGCCGAGAACAAGCGTAAATGGTGACAAGGCTACGCGGAAAAATGCTAATTAATATCCAAACTAAACTGATCGATATCAGAGCAAGATTACTAGGGCATTCGTAATCGAAGCGTCAACGCTGAATCTACCGGGCCGCTAAAAATGGCTGCTACATGTTGCCGTATAAATATTAGGGGAGCCGAGAATGAAAATTTTTTCTTGCTGGCGAAAAATATTTATTTATTACAAAAAATCTGAGATACTGATCAACAAATCATTTTCTAATAATTTTTGGAAAAGTCCTTCGACACAAAATAACTGTGAACGAGTGCTCATCGAAGAAATTTTTATTACTTTTCGGTCCCCCTAATCTGACAGTCGAATTCATCTGGTTTTTAGGAGATTTTTATTTTAATGTGCGACGGCGCCTTTATTAATAATTGTAGAATATCTGGAAACGGTCATTCGATCCGGTAATGGTGGATTTAGCGTTAACCCCTTGCCGTATTTCAAAGAGTTTAAACAAAGTCTAACGAATGTTACGCGTTTCTTGTTAGATGAAATCAAATTTGATTTGCTCGCAATCAATATTTCACAAGAAATATATTTTTTCTCTTCCACGATATTTCTGGGGATGAAGACGTTTTAATCACTGTACAAAATGATACGGCAAAGGGTTAATGGCAATTCTTTCGTTGTTACTCGACGAGTTCCGTGACATCGCGTATCCTTTGACACCGTCCAACGACCGTGCTGTAACCCGAGGTGGATCGAACTGGATGACGCACGCGAGCAACACTCGAAGACAACGACGCAGCGGCCGCGAGCGCCGATCGCTTATGAAAATCAAATTTTCATTCCGAATCACGTAAAACATGGCCGATCGATTGGAAACGATTCCGTCGACTGACAGAAATCCGAACGTCGAGATAAATACAGAATTATTGTAACGAGGATTAGATCAGCATCGAAAAATTCCTCTCGAGCCTCGCCAATGAACCTCACCTCCGAGGCCAGGCACGCGTGAAAGAGATGACGTTGCACGAATGTATGTATGTAAACGGTAATGGACATATACAATACGTGTCGCGAGCTTGCTTGTCGCGCTTTTCTCACGTGCGCAGATTCGGAATTAAGCGGATATCCATGTAGTGCTGCAGCCAATATAGCAGTACGATTCCAATTAATGTGAATCGGTCTTGTCCGACGCATCGTTCCGGTAACGTTTCGGTTTTTATCTTACACACACACCGTTTTCGTAATAAAACCAATAAAACTGTGAACATTCCTATTTTTGTATTTAATTTCATTACATAGATTTATACATTTATAGATTTTTCGAAACGAAAATGAAATAATAATCTTTTTGTAGTTTCTTGCATTTTGCAAGTCTGCGTATGCGTAATAAAAGTGATATTAGACTACATTTATAAAGCAATCGAGAAATTCATAATATTTTGTAATAATTTCATCTATACATACAGGGTGTCTTGAATGAATGAATTTAACTCTTTCAATGAAAAAAAAGGAATGAGACGAATAGTTTACAAATTAGTTTCAAGATATTTGTTTACTTCGTATAATAATACAAAATTAAAAGCCACGGTTTCATTAATATATAACAAACACGGTTGTTGTGGGAGATTACTTGCTCTGACCGCGAAACGATATTCAAATTACGTATTTGTTGAACAATAACTCTGTCAAATAGACACTGAACCAAGTCAACACGTAGCTACTTTACATATGTATACGAAGAGAAATGCACATTCTGTTTTTCTTCCGCACAGACTGGCTTGTCATTTAATAATTATTGATTTCACTTGATTATACATGTAACAAATTGAACCAATTTTTGCCAAATATAGTGTTCTTAAAAATTTTGTAAATGATTTATAAGAATAGTTTAAACGTAGGTAATAATGAAAAATTATATAATACGTAATTTATTAATCCGACACGTTGTTGTTTAAATAACACGAACTAAGATAAAGAAATAATAATTATTTAATTTTTCTATTATTACTACTACCAAGAAATTTATTGTTATTCCGTCAGCGAATTCGTTTCTGCAGAGTTACTGACCTAGCCCAATAGTGTTCTTTCAATAAACATATGCGATAGCCCACGTATCACCTGCCACACGGAAGGGAACCCGGTTCGTCTACCGGGGTGCAAGTTATGCAAATGTCAAACGTCCAAAACGAACATGGACCAGTTTTATTCATATGTGAATGTCGTAAGAATTAGAAAAAAAAATCTCTCATCGACTACAACACCGAACAAGCAAGAAATCTACAATAAACTGATTTGTCACGACTTGGTCGTGACGATAAGAAGAGGCTGCGATGATGATTTTAACCGAACAACACTTGTTAAATTTTCGCAACGCACAGGCAACAAAACGTTTCTATGGAAACAGCAGTAAGTTCGTATGCCTCGAACGGATGGCAAAGGAATTTCCATCGTTACACTCACCTCTCTCCTCGCGGTGTCGAATCTCTCAGGAAGTCGCGTGAATCGTATTCAAAGAATTAGAAAATTTAAGACCGACACCTACACCACCAGTCAGAATACCTGTCCACCCCACTCCGGCTTCACGAATGTTATGAGCATCGAGTGATTGGAGTGGGGTGGACAACTATTGTAACGAATAACAACGTGCCGACAACCGCCAATCGCGCGATAATAGAATGCCGCCTGTCTCCTCGGTTCACAGCGTGAAACACACTACTAAATACACCAGCTATCACTCGGCATATTCGATAGTACGAAACAGTATAGTTCCCCCACCCAGGCATCGAAC
Source organism: Lasioglossum leucozonium (assembly GCA_028454225.1). Classification (NCBI taxonomy): domain Eukaryota; kingdom Metazoa; phylum Arthropoda; class Insecta; order Hymenoptera; family Halictidae; genus Lasioglossum; species Lasioglossum leucozonium. The sequence continues at coordinate 9,246,730 of CM052208.1, forward strand.
ACTCATCCAATGAGCGAGCACCAAGCTGAGAGCTCTCTTGAACCGTCAGCACCCTCTGTCGTCTGTTGTTGGAATTGAATCTATTGCATATATCTGACAATGAGAGGAAATGAGTCCTTGTTAGCATAAATTACCACCCAATCGTTTACCGTCTACCCGTTAGTGTGAATTAGAACCCATCGATTTCCACTGCAAAAATTTCAGCCAAAGTATTTTTAGCAGACATACGCATCTAATCGGCTTATCTGTTGGGGCTCGGAAAGGAATAAATTATAATCGCTTACATGTACGCGTCATATGAATTTATTGCATCTAGATCATATTAGTCACTCGTGTTAGAACGTATAAATCAATTTAGTTTAATTGAATATTATGTAAGTTATATTTACAAGTTTTTAATACAGAGTCACACCCGCCTACTATAAAAATATAATTTCATAGAAATCGTAATCCGTAAGAAACAAAATATTGAAAAACGCATACTGTGTAAATAAGCACGTATTGCTTTCGAACAAATGTTTCTATCAGCGTGTCCTAGTAAACTAAATTAATTCACTTCTAATTCTTGGGGCTCTTGTTCATCGTTAGATTCTTCCATCCTTTCGTCTTGTACCGCGGTTTCTTCTAATTTCTTCCTTTCCTTAAGACCGGCAGCGGGAGACCTTATAAGCGATAAATCACGCTGAACTTCTTTCACGTCTCTCTCCTGTTCTAATTCGCGTCCTTTGCGTAACCGTTGCATTATGTGCAGATTCTGTCTCCTCTGTCTGATCGTTTCTACTTTCTTCATTGCCTCCACAGTCTTATTCCATAATTCCCTGTTATATTTGATAGGAATATTCCTCCTTCTTTCAAATTCGAAGGACGGATCCACTGCCAATTCCTTGCCAACCGTTTTCCTATACGCCTTGGTCCATTTGACTTTCCTTGGATTTTTCTTCTTTTTGAAGGCGGCGTGACATTTCGAGCGACAAAATTTAAAGATCTATTAAAAAAAAAAGTCAACATTACAAAATGCACACGTAAATTTATGTTTATATTGTTAAACAATGTATGTATAAATAACCTAAAAATCGTCGCGTACAATAGAATGCTGATACTTTAAACGTAAATCTTTCGTAAACTATGATATATAAATAAGCCTGTATAAAATGCTTACCTTACAATCATTTCTTACAAATTGAATTCCATGTCCCGGATAAATCCGGGACGAACAGAAATAACACGTTTCTATACGCATGTTTCACGAGGTTATGAAAACTCTAAATAGCTAAAATTGGAAACCAAAGGCATGAACATGGAATAGTTGTCCAACTCATTTCATTAAACCAGTATACATATATTTGATACTTCTATAGATAGGAAATCTTACCATGGGTGTCGCACGATCTGAAAGAAATGGAGTATGGCCTTGGATCATACCACAAACAAGGTATAAGTATAGACCTATCATCTTATGAGACTTCGTGTCACATATTCTGAGATACCGACTGTTCAAAAAATTAGACGTTTTGGTATGCCCTCTACGATTTAGAGTGGTGAGTTTAGGAATTATATTGACTTTCAGCACCGACGAGATATCCTCATCGGTGCTGTCACGTATCGAAGGCGTAGTTGCCAAATCACATCCGAGAATATTCCTCGCAAGGTTGCCAATTTACTGTTACTGCCGTGGAATGCACAGCGCGTATTTCGGCTATTTTCTACGTTACGATCACAAATCTAAAAAAGTAAGCGAAATGAGTCAATGCAATGATTACTACAACTTGAATATTTCATTTCTGTTTACATATAGAAACTTCCTGCTTGTATACTTATTTTAAAACCGAATAAATGCTTTTTCGATTTATATATAAATAAACTTTTATTCATCGATAGTAAACAAAATAATAATTGTTGTCGAAAATTGAAGTACGTATTTGAAAAACGCTTCGAACTTTCTTTCCAATCTAATATAATAATACGTGGTGATATCACAATTTGTAATTTAAAAATATTTCATGAACGAACATTATTTCCTTACACTTGTTCTTATACATAATTGTTCCAAGAATCGATCAGTGGGAACAGAAATATCTTGAAAAATAAAAAATTAGAATAAAAAAATAGATGGCAAGATGGTCAAGGGACTGCTTGTCGATATAGTTAGCAAAAGGAATTGTTATAAATATTAAGCAGTTCGAAATAATAAAATCAGTGTATTGTGTTCAATAAATTAATGCATGCGGCTGTTCATGATTTAAAAGTGATTCTGTATCTCGAGTCCTATTAAAAACTTTTACTAAAAAATTAGATGGCAAGGTGGTCAAGAGAGTGTTTGTCGGCATCGTTGACAAAAGGAATTGTTATAAATGTTAGCCAATTCGAAATAATAAATGTATTAGTGTATTGTATTTAATAAATTAATTCGTGAAAATATTCATGGTTTAAAAGTTATTCTCTATCTCGAGTTCTACTACCTATCATCACTAAAAAATTAGATGACCACGTGGTCAAGGGAGTGTTTGTCGGCATCGTTGGCAAAAGGAATTGTTATAAACATTAAACAGCCATAGATAATAAATTTATCAATAATTACTATCACGGCGATCGAAATCGCCGGAGTGGAAGTAGATGGGGAGTGGGGAAAGTTCCGCGTCGCTGCGCAGCTGCGCCTGAACTCGGCGAGCACTCTCAGTCAGTCAGTCAGTTGGGCCGCGGACTCCGGCCCGGGCGGTCCGACGGGTCCGACTGAGTGATCGCGAGTGAACGCGAGTGATTAGTGAGTGACCAGTGGCTGTCCAGTAGCTGTCCAGTGGGTGTCCAGTGGGTGTCTAGTGGGTGTCCAGTAGGTGTCCAGTGAGTATCCAGCGGCTGACCCAGTTTCAACAATGGTGAGTTTGACTATTTTTTTTTTTTTTTTTTTTTTTTATATTTGTGATGGTCTACTTTGCCAGAGTGTATTGTCTGCTTTACAGCACAGG